>VXBZ01003164.1:0-172071 GCA_013399135.1 Heliornis fulica
TATTTTCTATCTCTAACCAAGTATTTAACTGGAAAAAAGAACATTCACACGGTCTTTATAGAAATCTTAGAAATCTTCAGGTATAGCTCCTCAATTATGCTGTCAGAGTTTGCCTTGTTTAGCTGTTTCTTCAGGTGTTTCTGCTTTTTCTTCTTCCAAACATGCCTGAATAACTTATGTGAAAACATGCCCCTTTATCTTTGAAAAGCTCAGGAATTTAAATAATATGTAGGAGTTGGGGTCCTGCTTGATTCTCCTAAAAAAAAAAAAAAATCAGTTCTTACATTTAAGAAAACCCACAATAATTCAAGCTGAGTTTAAGTGAAATCTGAGAAACAAAATGGGGAGAGTTTTACTTTGTTTTTACAATGTAACAAATGGAGAACCCAATGTCTACAGTTTGCTAAACACACAGATTTAAAACAAACAAGGCTGCCTTTGTGTAGCATTTAGATTAACTTTAGAAGTTACTGCTCAGTTTGACCCACCCCCTATTTCTTCTGCTGTGTTCTGTAGAGGACAAATTTTTAATTTCCCTCAACTGTTTCATCACAGTCTTGTTCCCAAAGAAACGCTGCACAAATCTCTGTTTGAGAAGCTTTTATATACTATTGAACTTTCCTATTGATTTAATCTTATTTCTTACCTGATTATCAAATGTACTCAAGCGAAGATAACTGAAATACATTCATTGGCTTGAGTAACAAGTTTATAAAGTATGATGCTGCTGTATTTAATTTATTTGCTGACATTGGATCTAATGTTTTATGGACTCTGAGTGGTCAGAAATTAAGAAAATCAGAATATAGAAAATATATGGTTCTGTGTAGGTGCAGTGTCCTTTTGTAAGCAAGATAAGGCAAGTCTCTTAAGACATTTAATCTTCAGCAACATTTCCCTCAGAAGTACTCTGAGATGGATGCTGAAATAGTGCTGAACTCAGTTGTGTTCAACTACTTTCCTATGCAAAATGTATTCAACTCCAGTAAAGCTGCCTTTGCAACTGTCACAATTTGAAGTTGCAGATAATGCAATAATTTAAGTGCAATAGAGTTTCTGTGAAATTCTAGAGTTCTTATTCTTAATATCAGCTAAGAGTGAAGACAGACTTGTGACTTTCACATCATGTTTCTGGAGTAGCTTATTAAAACTGATGGTTATGTTCTTGAGATGATAATATGAGCTGTTGCATTGAGATGAATGGAGAAAACAAGTGCTGATGTAGCTCTTTCCAGGGTTTCTGCAGCATTAGTTCATATCAATTTTGTGTACAGAAAGTTATGAGGTCTAGCAATAGTTTGTTGACTTCTTCCTTTGCCTCAGTTACAGATCCAATACTTGAAAGCTGGTAAAATAGATTGGAATAAACAAAAAAAGGTATTTTTATTTGTATTTTTTTTCAGTACTTGTTTTCATGGAATTACTTTAAAAAGGCAGCAAGTGCAGCAAACATTTACCTTGTTAGTCTGTTAGCTTATTAATCAAAATTTGAGGAAGTTGTGTTTTAACCCCAGCTGGTAACGAGAGCACAACACTCGGTCACCCCTTCCCACCCTCAACAGGATGGGGAGGAGAATGGAAAAAAAAACCTTATGGGTTGAGACAGTAATAGCATAACAAAGGAAGAGGATAATAACAACAGTGATAACAATAGTACAAGTGATGGCCAAATGCAAATGTTCAGCACATGCAAAAGGGAATACAAAACCATCCAATGCCCAGTCTGTTTTTGAGCAGTGAATCCACCTCCTGACTAACTTCCCCAGTTTGTACAAAGCATGACATCATGTAGCAGAGAATATCACTTTGGTCAGTCTGGTTCAGTGTCCTGGCTGTGCTCTCCCAGCTTCTTGTGCATCTGGCAGGGCATGATAAGATGAAAAGTTCTTGCCTTAGTGTAGATATTGCAACTACTATTTACTTATTATCAAATTAGAATATTTATTATCAAGTAGGTATCTCTTTCACAAATAAAATCCTGGTGAAGCATGATCAGCTGAATGGATCCTCACTAAATTCTCCTTTATATGCAATATTATTTTATGTTTTATGATGTGATATCCCACTGTTGGCACGGATTCACTGCACCCAACCGGAAAATGTTTTACATTTGGTCACGTTTTGACTTAATAGCATGTCAAGCTATGCAGATAATTTATTCATATAATTTAATTCTTTGCTCAGTAGCCAAGCTGAAAAATAGTATTATTAAATGCTTTTAGGTTTTTCCCAAAATGAAAATTTTTCATTTCTCATGTCAGGTTGCATGAATTCATCAGAAATACTTAATTTCAGACATTTTTCTACAAAAGCAGTGGTACCTTTGAAACAAATACCTAAATTGCATGAAGCCTTGAAACAGAAAGAAGCAGTGGTTATGTTGATGACATATCTGTCACCCTCCCAGAAAATGAAGTTTATAGAGAACTCAGCTGACAGGTGAAATAATGTGATTTACCCTTCTACCTCCTGAAGTGTTTTTATATTTGCATCCCACTTCTTCCCTCCCCTGAGTTGATGGGTAGTTTGAGTTACTCTAATTAATTAAATTAAACTAATTAAAGTAAAATTCTAAATATAATATTTTATACAGAATTCCTAATTTTAAATGCTAAATCCTTTTTAACAATTACTAAATATGCTTTGGAATCATTTCAAGTCAAAGATAAGAAATTAGTTTTGTTTTAAAAGTCATATGACTGGCTACTTTTGTATTTTCTCTAAGAACATTTTAAACATGAAAAACTCTCAAAACCAAGATAATTTCTAATAAAACTTTTGACTATCAACCAAAGAGAGATTTACATGAATGTTTTTATCTAGAGACAATTATTGGTAACATATGTTCACATATCCAGTGTACTTTTCTAAATATTTGAGATAAAGCCGTAAAATGGTGCCGAATGTGTCTGGGAGGCCTAGCACAGAGGGTGAAGTGAAAGCGTGACTCTTGGTTATAAGGCCTCATAATTTGTAACTTGTTTACTTCTGTGGTAAAGAAGAAGTTTACCATTCTGTGGTGTGGAATGGGAGAAACACACACGCCTGCTTTATGTGTTTTAAAGTAGAAAAATTAAGGAGACTTCTAAACAGCTTCTTGAATTTGAAACAAACAGGAATGTATGTCTTAAGGAAAGTAGACAAGGCCTAGTCCCTTGATTTAGTTAAAAATGCTTTTTAAAAAAAAATAAAAGACAATCTGGACTGAACAAGGAGCAGTAGTTAGGATCAGAAACCTCTGCAGTATATCTAACATACATTTCAGCTTCTTTCATGTGCAAACCACTTAACAGCAGGCCCTAATAGCTGCCACTAACCCTTCTCATTGATTTTGCTGCTTTTTAAAACAAGTCTTTTCTTAATCAGATCCATACCTAAGTAACAAATTTGTATAGTACTGAGGTAATCAAAAGCACCTGAGAAAATAAGTCGAACATATTAAGCCAGTACCATTCTTCTATCTAAAATGCACTGTCTTCCTAGTGGTTAGTTCAGACCAAACTAGTGATTTTAAGGCAGGCACCCAAACTATAAATTTGACTTAAAGCCGTGGATTATTGCTTTCTCTGTGTTCATCAGCACTATTGTTACATGTAGAGAAATTTCCCTTCTCGTTCTGAAATTATCAGCAGAAAGGGAATGCAAAGGAAATGGAAACTACTTGGTATTTTGCTGTGCTGAAATCTTTCATTTCAGTAAGGAAAAAAAATATAAGCAATTGTCAAACTGGTTGTTTTGTATGTCTGTATTAGTTCAGTGTTATTCCTCTCTGTAACAAACAATGAGCTTGAGTGGACATTTTCTGCATGATGAAAAGAGTATTTTCCAGTGGTGTCCAGAGTTCACTGTCTGCATATTCCCATTAAACATATTTCTCAATTTACACTCTTGACCCACAAACAAGCTTTCTTAAAATTTGGAATGAGCTATTTCAGCAAATTCAAATAAGATTGCATGGGTGAATCTTAATGTAAGATGGGAGGACAAATAATTACAGCTGTGGAAATTAGATTCATGATGATCAAATACACTCCACAAAGGCACACTTATGCAAATGAAATAGATCATGTGCCAAAAGGGAATATAGTGCAGTTGACTATAACTGTATTATAAGTGCTGTTTAATTTCCCAAGGCTACACTTAGGAATCTCAAAGATCTTTGTGGAAAGCAGACATGTCAACTGTTGACATTTTTTTAAAAAAATAAAAATAAAAAAAAAATCTGTTATCTACATGTTGTCTTGAGCACCTGGTGTGAACTTCTTCACAGGATCAAGTCTAAATGAAGTAGCCTGGGCATTAACAGCAAATAACAAGTTAAAAAAAATGGAAAACAACTGGTTTAAGCTTAAATTGATTTTAGGCCATCTGCTAGGGAAATGTGGTTGTTACCAATGTAATATAAAGTTGGGGACACATAAAGTGGTTAGCTAAGAAATTATAATATGGCATAAATTCAATCTCTCTATTGAGTCCACGATCTTCATATTTTCTGGAGATATAAATTTTAATTTATGACCTACATCTTTTGAAGGTGCTTCATAGTTTTCCCCTGGCTATAAAATCAAAAGTTCAGGTACATGAGCCTTTCTTATTTTGGATAAATGCCCAAAGCCCCATCCAACCTTGCCTTGAACACTGCCAAGGAGGGGACAGCCACAGCTTCTCTGGGCAGCCTGTAATTGTCACTTTTTATGTAGGTAAATTCAATTTCCAGATTTGAAGAAAGCCAGGAAGTGCTTTGAGGCACAATTTTTATTTCATTCTGCACTGATTTTTAGTAAGTCAGAGGGTAATATGCATATTTTGTAAAGCAGTTCTTTGTATAATACATTTCACCTCATTGTCTCAGTTGTTTGTAAAGCATGTATTTGTAGGGATTGTTTTTAATCTGGGATTCCTTTTGTTTGGGTTAACATAGTTTTAAAGGAAATGCAGGAAATGAAAGACAGAAAAAATAATTCCGCAAATTATACTTATGAGAAAACTTTGTGGAAAAATTCAAGTCTTCATTTAATGTCCAATTGGAACATTTTCTTGAAAGATCATCTGCCCTGATTATTCTATTACAGAACAAATAAATAGAAAACTTATGTGACTGGATTGATCTGTTGTCATTAACATATCTATATCCAAATGTAATTCTTGATGTAATAATACATTTTAAAGTGAGAGAAAGTATGGAGAAAGAAATCATAAAGAAGGGATCATTTGGAATTGTCTGAAGATCAAAATTGCCTAGAGCGTTTATGGAGTTATTTTTCATGACTGCTAAAAAAAATATTAGGGTGGAATATTGCAATCATCCTGAGTCCCAAAATTGTTGAAAGTTCATTACCACTTATATATGTGGTATTATAAGTATACTGTAGAAGGAGTTATATTACAGCAGAGAAATGGTACTCATTTGACAAAAACAGGTGCTTCTATGCTTTAAATATTTAATTTTTTTGGGTGGAAAGTAATGATTTTAGAATAATAACATATTTTTTCGGGAGAACATTTAGGGATGTGTTTTGTAAGAATTAATTTTTTAAGATCATGATTTGAGATGCTTTGGTGAATTATATATTTTCTGTTGAAGTGAACTTTCATGTTGAACTTATGTGTCTAAGTAAGGCAAAAGATACAGTGAGGTATTTGAAGTCTGAAAGTGATATTACAGTGAGTATCATAGAATAGGTTGGGTTGCAAAGGCCTTTAAAGCTCTCTGCAGTTTGCGGGGAACAACATGATCAGGTTGTTCATCCTGAGCTTGAGCACTTCCAGGGATGGGAAGGTTTGTTGAGGTTCAGGGACAGGAATCCAGAAATTCTGTGGACATGGATAGTGATCTTTTGTGGCTTTGGACCAAATCTGAAGTAATTTTCAGGTGTCAGCTTGCATGTATGTTATCAACCTAAATAGTTTCATCTTGGAAGTACATGGACTTGAGAATTTAGAGATCAACTGAGCTAGCTGCAGATAAAGTATTTTGCATCGTTTATGGCAGGATTTTCAGTTGTTGAGTTCGTTCAGTGGTGGAGATCCAGTACAAGAAAGCTTAGGAAGCAAAATCAGACTCATGTGGTTAGCTGTGGATGATTAGCAATAATGAATTAAAAACTGGCACTGCAAGCATATTCCGATGATACTTTACAGAAAGAGATATGATAAATCATAGAATCATAGAATGATTCGGGTTAGAAGCGACTCCCAGAGGTCATCCAGTCCAACCCCCCTGCAAGAAGCAGGGACACCCCCAAGTAGATCAGGTTGCTCAGGGTCTCATCCAACCTGGCCTTGAACGTCTCCAGGGATGGGGCATCCACCACCTCCCTGGGCAACCTGTTCCAGGGCTCCACCACTCTCACAGGAAAGAACATTTTTCTAATATCCAATCTAAATCTCCCTCCCTCTATTTTGAAACCATCACCCCTTGTCCTGTCACAACAGGCCCTACTGAACAGCCTCTCCCCATCTTTCTTGTAGGCATGGCACAATGCTTTTGTGTTGTGGTCTGACAGATTAGCTTTCAGGGAAAAGATGTGCATACCACTGCATTTTAAAATACATTTAAAAGTCAAGTTAATATAATTTAATATTAATAGTATGCTATATTACTGACACTAGTGAAGAGACATCATTTAGAGATAGCATTATCTCCTGCTAGTGCTTTAAAAAACGGAACCATATTGTGAAAGCGCTAAAACTTTAAGGCAGAGTCACGACATCTGTTTATAATGATGGATCATAACTCAGTGGAATTGGATAAACTACAATATTTAATACCAGCGAGATCGATTCACAAGTGAAGTTCTTATGTACCACTGAAAGTGTTTGCCAGATTGAACTTTGGAAAGGAGCAACATCTATTTGCAACAGATGAAGCACTGTTAGAGACTGTAATTACTTAAACTTGGTTTGACCAAGCCGTGAAATACAACACATGCTGCCTCATAAAATTATGCAATTTTTACTTTAAAATGGTGGCTGTTGTCAGTAAGTTATCATCTAATTCTGTACTCAGTGTCATGAAAGGGTAGAGGAGTAACAGAACAGAATGGAAAGGATGCAAAAGAGGTATTAGTTGAAAAATGGGAGGTTGTTTTTTGTGTGCATATATATATGTAGACATATACACAAGCACAAATTGGTATTGTATATAAATGTGCTTGTATCATAGTCAGGTTTTGTATCCTGGACACCTAAAATTTTCCTTCAGAAGGAGAGATGAAATTTTACGAAGTGGTTCTTATCTCCAGCATTGTTCAATTTATGTTTCAGTTAGGCTTAGTGACTTGGACTTCTTTCAGGGAATGATGATCCTGGTCCAGTGAAGTGTGTAAAGATATATTTAATTTATACAAATAACCTCCTTATATTAGTTTTATACTAAAATTTAGGTGTATATGTGAGTGCTTCTCTGGACTGGGATAGAAGTGCTCATTGCTTTGCTGAGCTGAGTGCAGTGAGGCAAGAAATAACCATTCAAAGGTGTGAAGCAAATATTAGTGTTATAGCTGTATGGTAGGGTCCTGTATAAACATAATTCAGCATGATATCTGGCTCAGATGATTGGCATAGTTTTGATATTTGGGGTTTGCAGATCTGGAATTTCTCTGCCACTTTTAGTTGTAGTGTTTTGAGTAGTTACTCCATTAGCAGAGAAGGGGAAGAGTAGATGATTCCTTGAAATTTACTTGTTAGATGAGCAAATGGCAGATTTTGTTTTACTTTCTTTTTTTTTTTTTAAATTAAATATGAATAAATGTCTCCATGCACTTCCTCCACTCACTCCCCCTTCTTACCCCCCCCAAAAGAGCACCACCCCCTACTTTAGGAACAGAACTAATTGTTCAGGACCACACTGACTTAACTGGGGCATGTGATAAAATGTTAACATGGTGAGGTGAGATGTGGCTAAAAGCAAACCTGCCACAAATATAATTAAAGTAAATGGAAGCCTGTATTAATGAAACTCATTGAGAAGCTGATGGAGGAGAAGGAAGTGGTTTGAGAATAATTATTTTAAAGCAAAATTGTCAGGGCTTACTCTGTGAAGTAAAAACCAGTTAAGCATTCAGTGACAGTTTGAAATTAAAGGATTGTAAATCAATAACAATAGAAAGTGCACTGAGCTAATGGTTCCCGTGTTTCAGACTGTGAGTGACAGCTCTGGATTCCAGAGTAACCCTTAGTGATACCCCTTTTCATCGCCACGCAGCAGCCGCGACGTTTTAGCTTCCACGGCTCTAGTGGCTGGGCTGCACACTGCTTTGATCTATGGCTCTATTTGCCATGCCTTTCAGGGAGAGGGAAGTGGCAACTCATTACTGGAAAGCACCCGAGTGATTTGGAAGATAGATTTTTATGTCACTTGCTGGTCCCTGAGGCTCAGCATCCACCCTTTGAACAGAAAGTTAAGTAAAACCTGAGATGTTTTCCCCGTTGCTCTTTCGAAAGGGACCTTGCTGACTAATTGATTTAATGGGTGTATCTGTTTACAGGCACTTCTCTGTCTTGCGGTAGAGTAAATGCTTTTCCTTGTAGCAGAGAAGCAGCTTGGTAGTTTTCTTAGTCCTGTCTCTTGCTCTTAGCTCAGTGCTGTTTCGATAATACTCGGGACCACTGATGTGTAGGGACTGGAGTAATATAGTGGTAAATTATACCATAGAAGAAAATTCTGTAGACAGAGGTACTTTAGTCTCCCCCTCTCCACTTGCCTTGAAGGCTACAATCATTATTTCCCGTAAGAGAGTTTTCCCTCTTAATTACTTTTAAAATATCTTATATAGGGAAATAATCAGGAGTGCTCTATGTATAGTGGTATAGTCATGCATATGCTTTGAGACAGCAGCTGGGTTGTATGAATAATTAGTTTTGTTTCTCAGGGTAAATAAAGGATGACTGAACCAAGAAAATACACAGGGTTCCTGGTAATGAAAAAGAAATAAATAAAATTAATTATTAATTGAATCATATGGCCAAGATAGCTTTTTAATGTAAAAATAGATGAACAGTTCAAGTCAATTTAATCCACTCAAGATTAGAGACCGTGGCCTCAGTTGTATCCACAATGACTGAGGCATTCCTTGGTATTTTGACATCTAGGATACATTTATTTCTCTGTTGTCCTCACTATAACTTAGTTTTCAGAATGATCCCTTAGGCTTTGTATTTTAAAGTGCTTTTGATATGTAACCCCTTTTTAATGTATGACTTCATATGAACTACATTGATTTAGGAAGTTCCATCTTAGTATAAGGAGGAACTTTTTCACTGTGAGGGTGACAGATCACTGGGACAGGCTGCCCAGAGAGGTTGTGGAGCCTCCTTCTCTGGAGACATTCAAGACCAATCTGGACACGTTCTGTGTGATCTAATCTAGGTGAACCTGCTTAGGCAGGGGGGTTGGACTGCGTGATCTTTCGAGGTCTTTTCCAGCTCCTAATATTCTGTGATTCTGTGTAATTCTGTGATTTTCTGAGAGTACCTCTAAGTAGAAAAAGTTATGCTTTATATAGTTTTTGGAGCATCCACCAGAAAGAAATTCAAACATTCACCTAAATTCATTCACCAAATGTATATATTAAAAGGTCTATATAAAAAAATATTGAGAAATGATTCCTCAGTACACACTGGTCGTTCATTTGCTTTAGCTCAGAGAGGGTGGATTTAAAGCATATCATTTGAAGAGGTGAATCAAATCTGGAACTAAGTGAAAGTTAATGTGAATTCATTAAAATTTCCTTTGGCGATTTACCTAGTGAACAAATTAGCTGTAAAATAAAATTTAAAGATGCCCAACCTGCTATCAGTTTTTCAGAAGAATGTTTCTCATTATCTTCAGAGAAAAAAAATTTAAATCACAGCTGTTAGAAGAGGAGGTAGGTGGAAAGTGTGTACGGTGGTAAACTTTGAAGCCCTGCTTTTGAAAACAGCTCACAGAAAAACTTAAATGTAGTCTGTTACACTCTCAAGAACCAGACAAGGAATTTTACATTTGTTCATGTCCATCTTTTAGGCTTTTTTCTCTGAAAAAAATCTGGGAATAAAAGAATCTGATTTTACTCAGCTAGTTGCGGCTTAAGACCTTACTTCACCTGTTCAATCACTGTCCCTCCAATACACTCCCGTTTTCCATGGGAAGATGCTGGAAGTCTCTCTGTGAGTGACCTGACCTCAGTTTACATTGCCATGGGTGAAAAACCTTGTAGTGATAGATTAGCTTTGGTAGGCATCTTGGCCTCCAGCCAGGGTCGACCCACCACAGTATTATAAATAATTAGAAGCTTTTGAAATATTATTTCTATGTGCATTGTTCCAGAGTGGCTATGAAATACTAACAACCCATTCTGAACTCCAAGCAGAACAAATCAGCTGTGTCATTATTATGTAAAATACCAGGAGAAGTAATAATCTCATGATTGGTGGAAATAGCAGGAGTCATCCTAGTATCTAAATAGCTTACATTCAGATAATTTTAATCATTTGGACATGTAGTTAGCGTTGAAACTGGTATGTATTATATTCTTAATTCCTTTGTTCTTGGATTTAGGTCTAATCTGGTTTTAGACTTAATGGAAAAATTTTTACCTAGAGATTCGAGTTTGAGATACTTTGTGCAGCCATTTCTCTCTTCAGAAAAAATTGGTTCAAGTGCCTTGATATGTTCAGAAGAAATCTGAGGTGCAACAAGATGTGCCCTGGGGGGAAGTGGGAGAGGGGTGGGAAAGCAGGTGGAACAACTTTGCAGGAAAGGACCTGCAGGTCCTGGTGAACACCAAGTTAAACATATAAGCAAGCAGTGTCCCCTGGCCACCCAGTGGTATCCTGGGCTGCTATTAGACAGCATTGCCAGCAGGTTGAAGGAGCTGATCCTTGCCATCTACTTCCTACTGGAGAGGCCGCATGTGTAGTACTGTGTCCAGGTCTGGGCTCCCTGGTACAAAAGTAACATGGATAGGGGGGACACAGTGAAAATGATGAAGGGATTGGGACATCTGTTGGGACGTTAGGTGTAAATCACTAAGCTTCAATAAGTAGTATTTCTGCTAAATGATTATTTTTTTTTGCTAATGCCCTCCCATGGTTTGCCGAATTGCTTGATATTTTGAGAAAGGTGAGAAGATGTATTTTGATCCTTTAGTGTTTTTCACAGAACTGGCTTTACTGATAAAAGGGCATGTGAGTATAGATATATTGAATACATTTAGATTACTTAGGTTGATTATACATTACAGTAATTTTATTATAAATTCTTCCAAATTATATGATGTGTAATTATTACTATATGTTCCTATTTAGATAATATGAATGTTAACACAAGTGAATATATAAAAGTTGATTGTAAAATCTAACACAATTTTAACATTTTTACTGTGTATTTGGTTTTCATACAGTATATAACATTAAATCAAAATTATTACTACATTATAAGGACAAATGGATGATGGCTAGGTAATTGCTGCAAAAACTGACAGGGATGTTTAAGATGTTCCTGCTTTAGGCTTTGTTTTTTAACAACTCTCTCTCTTCCTATCTCCTGGACCATGGAACAAATTGTTTAATTAACCTTAGAAGCATTTTAATGTAGTTTGTGTGGTTTTGCATTAAAGCACTCTCTAGTGCATTTATTTGTGCTAGTTGGTATTGACACAGATGAGGAATGTTATCTATACATTATGTCTGCAATGAGGCAGAAGACTGTAATGGAGAGGTTGCTAGGATGGAAAACAAAAAGAAAGCCATAGAGACTCTTTGCAATTGTCTGACCAGAGCCACAGTTCAAACTAGTTTGATTTGAAACAGAAAGTCTAGGTTCATACATTTGTACAACACCATGTCTAGTTAATTGTAAGTTTAGGTATCTAGAAAACTCTTTGCATGGTGAAGTTTGGATCCTGAGGTTCATATTTGCAGACTGAAGTGGGGTTTGGTTTGGGGTTTTTTTTTAATCAATTATTGAACTATTTCACTCAGTGTGGTTCCTCATCAAAACCAGTGGTATTTTACACGTGTTGAACTGGTATTAGGGAAATAAAAGGAGAAAGACATATTCTGGAATCCAGCTAAGCATCGCTTCTCTCACAGACATTGTACCATATATTTTTCATAAATGCTTCAGTTTATTCTTGTCCATTTGTTGGTTTCACATATTAAAACCAAAGAACTACTTTCATACACAAGTCTTAATATATTAATGCTGCAATTTTATATAGGATGGATGTTTTGCAGCCATTTTAACCCCAAGCAAAGAAGTTATTTTCCCAACCAGCCTAATGTAATTGATGTCACAACTGAAGTGATTCATCCTCAGCAACTCTAATGTTTTCACGAACTTAGGTACATAATGAGATATAAGGTACATTCATGTCATGCAGAATATTTAATGTGGAAGTTAAAGTTTATTTTCACAAAATAAGACTTTTAATGATTGACAAATTTTGATCTTGAGCAGGCTTCCTTTGCAATTATAGAAACATTGAAACACTTTAATGCTCTGTACTTATATCACATTTTTCTAGTGAGATTTTAGAAGAGAATTTTTAGTATATATATAAGAAACAGGTTGCAAATGCTCTGAGGTAGAGGAGCGTTTAAGTTCCTCTGGAATATTTACAAATTGACAGAAACTTTCTTCTCAGTATAAATTTTCCCTTGGATTGAAATGGAGCCAGAGTTCAACTTCGTAAGTTAGACATTGGACTTCTTTTTTTGTTTTGTTTTTTTTCTTCTAGCATTTCAGACAGACTTTAGTACATGATTTTTTTTTCCATTGGCTTTTCTGCTATAGTTTTAAAATGCCTCACTAACCATAACTGTTGCTCTTGTAATTAAAATATTTGCCCTTCCTGTAAAGAATTTCCTTTTTCCTTCTCCTCCTCCTCTTGCCCCCTTTCCTTCCTATTACAAATCATATGTCAGATTGTTGAGTTTCTTTTCAAATATTATGTATGAATAGTTTGGCATAGTTGGCTTCCTGCAGTCTTTTATCAGCACTTGCTTCTGAGCAAGTATTTTTAATTGTGTGGCAAGAGTAAGAGTCCTATTTGCTGCTGATTTGTATCCTGCATGTGACTTTCTTCTTATTTTTTTCCTTTCTGTCCCCTACCTATGCTCAACAAAAAAATGAGATTTGTTAGCAAGGTGTTTGATTGATTTTAAAGCAAATAATATGAAAGAGAACTTATCAAGCTTAGCAGGTTTCTGAACATATTTTCTGTTGCGTTGCCTGTGATAAAACAGAACTATTGAGAGACTCACAAAGTCCCTTTGATTCAGTAATAATGAAACATTGTATTTTAGTTACACATTGTCCATTAAGGAAAATTCACTTTGCTGCTGCTGAAGCTTTTTTCTTTTTTGGATGCACACTGATTTTATTATTTCTTCACAAGGAGGTTTTTTTTTGTTGAGGAATTATTAGGCAAGAAAAACATTTTTTTATATGAGGCCTTTGTACAGGGTAAGCCTGCCAATGTCCCAAGCTGTGAGAGATACTGAACTAATGCTCCAGCATCACTGGATTTGAGCTCTGGTAAAGGAGGCCAGGAGAGTCACTCCACTCAAATTGAAAGAGCGAGCTATGGGAAATATGAAGGGAAGAGAGCAGAATAAAAATGGAAGAGGGAATGCAATGACTGCAAAGTTGTTTTGTAGAAAGGAGAGGGAAAAATTAAACTAAACATAAATCTTACATGCTTACATAAACATGCTTACAGCTATTGATGTTAGTGAATTATCATCTGGCAGTATAAACGGACAAGTCACAAGCAGGATGTGGAAACAGATTTCAAAATGATGAGAGCAGTTGTTGGTATAGCTAACTCCTAATTAATCCTGCTGTTTGCATGTGAATTTTCAGAGAGTTGATGATTATTAAAATGATAATCAAAATTGTGAATCATATATGGTTAATGAAAAATTTAACGTGATATGTAAGTTTGCACTCAGAGGAATCTCCACATTGCCAAGACAGAAGGGAGTAGTCTGCCATCACCATATTTGATTGAGGATCTTAGTAAATGAAAGATATGGCACAATTCTGAACATGATGTATGGTCTTACATGTTGCAATTAAATTCATTGTTACCAGGGGAGTCCCTCTTTAGAACTGTAGAAAAAAAAACAAAGAAGTAAAATAAGTAAAATATTTCATTCCCTCCCTCCCTCCCTCTTTCCCTCCCTCCCTCCCTTCCATCCATCTTTGTCCTACCCTTGTGTCGTATTTTCTTTGTTTTTCTCCTATTAATGTTACTACATTGCTGCTACTTGTGCCAGCTAGAACCTAAATACTTTACCCTGCTTGTTTAATCCTTTTGTGTAAAATTCCATGTTTTCATTACATCAGTTTTGCATATGTTTCTGTCCTCTGAATTCCTGATTAGTATAACAGTCCAGTTTGGAGGCTTACTCCAAGAAATGAAAAACTGTCTTTGAGAGTTGGCACCAAAACTGTATAGGCTCTCATTTTCTTAAATTGTTTATGTGGCCACCAGGAAGTACTGCAACTCTCAAGTTAAAAACATTAATTTAATCACATTTTATTAAAATTGTTTTGTTACTGGGAAAGCATCAGGTTGGTTTAGCTCACAGAAACATGGTCATGCTGTTCTTTAAAGGATGATTTTAAAATTTCTTTAGAATCAAATAATTTCCTAATCTTCTTTAGTGCAAGATATTTTATCCTGAACCTGAAAAGTGCTGATCTTCCAAAGAATCCAAACTATTTGATATAATTTTGGTAATCTAGGTTCATGTCAAGATTAGGCATTTTTTGGTGGGAGAATGGCCTCTCCGAAGAGTGTGTGCATCTAAATTGCTCAAGTTAAAAAAGAAATAAATTTCTGTGGAGTACAGAAATTTCCTTATGAAGCAGGTTTTTTTCCAGTAGTACATTAGAGGAACAAGTAAATATGTATGAGGAAGAGACTACCTCTTCCTTTGATCGATGCAGTGTTTTGGTGTCCGTGTTAAAGAGAGGACATCCTCTAGAATGGGCCAACCCTTATATTGTATAGCCATGGTAATATAATTATTGTTCCTAGAGCAGAACAGTTGGATCCTGACAGTAAGGAAGTAGGTTTGCAGTTTCCAAATTATAAATGCCAAGTGATTTATATAGGCTTAAAAAAAAAAAACCCAAAACAATGAATCACTTCTTTCAGTGAAAAATTGGTTTAGGGAATTTTTAGATCATCCTGCAGCGTGTGGGTCTGTGAAAGTACTAAGTGCTCTAGAATATTTATTTTACTTGTGAGTTCTGTGACATTCCATCATATAATCAGGGATGCTGCTGATCATTGTATTTAATAAAACCTGAAGCCTCCAGCAGAAAGATCATGCTTTCCTTAAATAGGAGAATTATTTAGAATTTAGAATGTTTGTAGTTGCAGTCACTATTTATTAGCATCAGAAAATGGCAATTCATTAGTGCTTGTTGTGGGTTTGTTGTTTTAGGGTTTTTTTGTCTGTTTGCTTATTTTTTGTCTGTTAAATTTTAAAATGACAGTGAAGAGCTACATAGATGAATTCAGTGTATTTCTGTCATTTATAGAATTAGTCAAACTCCTGTGAAGATTCCTATGTATCATTATTTTAGATTATAATTCCAAATTGGGAAAGAAAAACAAATAAACAAAAAAAAAGAGAAATAGTTAATAGTTATCTGGAATCTCTGTGAAATATTTTTAGACATTTTCATATATTTTGATTGAAATTTTAAATGAGTGTTCAAAATTCAGAAAAAGTCATCTAGTTCATATTTCTGGATGTTCTAGATTTTTTTAAAACTACAACTATTCCACCTGTTGCATTCAGCGGGAGTTATCAGATTATGTTTTCCAAATGTTCACTACACTCTGCTACCTCCCATGCCAAGATTCTGCTTTCAGAACTGTTTTCACAACTTGGCTGACAACAATGCAGATGACTTCAGGCATGGAAGCCTGGTGCAGTACACTTTACTCTCCGTCAGTGATGCTTGTATGCAAAGTCCAAAGGAGCAGAAAATTATCGTTAAAAATGGTTGAGTTTTCTGAAGACAGGGAGGGAGCGGTTGTATTAAATATAATTTATTCTGTTATCACTTTGCTGAGTATGACAGCACTATAAAATACTGCCAACATTTATATGGTACCATATAATGTGCCTAACAACTGGCTTTCATCTTCTGTTATAACAAGACATGAATTAAGTATGTTTACAGTTGGCAGCAATCCATTTCACTGCTAGGATATAGCACTGGAATGATGTCCTCCCCAGCCCTTTCTCTTCTGTGTTTTAAAGAGCTTAATGACCTTATCACAATTTAAAAGGTATTATATGGAAGAAAATTGTAAACCTTTGACTTCTGATAACAGAAGGGAATTATTGACTATTTAAGTAGTCTGTGTGTTTTGTCCATAGAAGCGACTCATATTTGAGTTTTCATAATGTCTTTCTTTACTTTCTGTGAAAGTGGAGAGCAGCATGCATCATATGGAGACTTTAAAAAGTGCTATTGAATTATATATTTCAGAGTAAGGGCAACCATCCATCTTTGTTCTTCCTTTTCTAGAGTGATTCCCTGGTAATTCAAGCTCAAAAGAAAAAACAAAAAAAAACCAAAAAAAACCCCAAAAGTAAATGTGAATCTTGTACTTTTAGGATTGCACCATTGTGTTGGTGTTGGCTCAGATTGTAAAATTCATGCTCTATTTTGGTATTTATACTAGAAAAAACATTGATTAGACAATCTGCAAAAATTCCAGTAAAGTTTTCACCAGTTTGGACTGAGTTACAATATGATGACTGATTAAACCTGAATTAAAATGCTTGAGGTGTGCAATGGAGAGCTTGGTATAATCTGTGTCGAGAGAACAGGAGAAGATCCATTGGAAATAGTTACACTCTATGGATCGGTCTGGATGACTTCTGCTATACCCAAAGAGACCTCAAGCAGGTTATGCTCCAGTTCAAAGCAGAAAACAATCATTTATTGGCTGAGACACAAAGAAAGTCGTTAGAACTAGCAGCTAACTGCTAATATGCTTCATCACTCTCGGTGAGGCACTTGGTGAATCCTTGCTGGCCAGGTGGGGAAGGACCAATTGCTGCTGCTACTCTTGTCATCAGGATACTCTGTGATGTTCTTGAGTTGCCAACTCTGGTTTTCTCCATAGAATTTCTTTTTTTTTTTTTTTCCCCCTCCCTGCATCCTTGTTGTTTTTTGTCTTGAATTCTTGAGCTGCTAACAGCAGTCCTGCCTGCAGGTTTACCTCTCAAGTCTTGCATGGCTGTAGGCTCTGATCTTTGTCAGAGCTCCTCCTGTGACATAACAGGCTTCTGAAAAGTCTTAGCCAGTGGTAGGCACCTGTGCTGTGTCAAAACTAATGTGGGGTCACAGAAGATGGAACCCCTCTGGAAAGGGAAGGAGAAGGATCCACAGCTTGAACCTCAAGCAGTCTTGTTTCCATTAAGTCGATGGTAGTGTTACTATTGAAGTAAGGAGGCCTAAAATTTCCTCCTCAGTCATTAGATGCTTACTCCTGATGCCTTCCTGCCATTTTTCTCCTTAACTGCATTTTCACTTAATAGTAGTAATTTTATTTTGAGAGGTACTTAATATCTAATGCTGCTTCTTCAAAGAAGATGTATTGCAAGTATTTTTTAAAAGAGTGTACAATTTGTTACTCTTTTGATAACAAAAAAAGTTGTCCTTTTTGTCCAGAGTTCAAACCTAATTTATAGATAGGGGATTCCACACACATTTTGGATTTTTGAAGAATCAGAGAGAAGTAGAATAGACTTAATCTTAGGTTTTATGAAAAAACAGATTGCTACCTTCATAACCAGAGTTTTGCTGTAGCTTCTGACTAGGATGAAACATAAAGGCTCTGTTTTGTGTCTTTCCCTTTTGATTTCTAGAGCACTGGAACAGGTGCAGTGTTAGGGTTGCCAAATGGATCAGTCTTTTCCTTGTCTTTCATTTTTAACTCTACACATCTCACCCACTGAATATGACTTCCCAATTTCTTACAGTACCCTTCCTGTCTTTCTCCACTTCAAAATGGTACCAGGTACTGCAAGAAGTTGAAGAAGACAGAAGATGGTGGGATTAACAACAGTTTGTAGGAAAATGCAAATCTTTTTCAGCCTGTCATCCAACAAAAAAAAAAAAGTCAGTGTAATGCCTTTTATACTAATGTGCTGACTCCAGTGTATCTCGGGGGGAGGGGGGGAAATAATCTTTTATCCTTGTTTTTAGAATCCATCCAATAATATTTTCCCTTAAGCTTGTAATAAACAGCTGCCAGGACTCCATGAGTCCCTAAACATACAGCAGCAAGTACTACTCATGAACATGGCATTGGTAATGTCCTTGGTCAACAGTTTCATAGAAGGCTCATTGGAAGAATACAGAGAAGAAACAGGGTTTTCAGGGTTATTGCTGTACTTTCTGCCAAAGGGGAAAAAAAAAAAAAAAGAAAAGAGGTTTTATGCTCATTCTCTACTGCTCATTCAAGTGAACATTGCAGAAGTGAAGTGGGCTATGTTGGAGGTATCCCAGGTTTCACTCATCTTTCCTTTTAACCCAGGTACCTCTGTTTGTGACTTCTGAGCTTCACCCATCTGTTATAAATACATAGCTAGACAAGCTGAACCCAAGACCTGTGCCTCAGATTCATATTTCTAAGAAGTTTAAAGTGATCAAATATCCTTTTAAAACAGCAAATGAAAATTACACTGGTGTCTGTGGCATCTTAATTTTCATCCATGCAAAAGTGGCTGACCGAATGCAGGAAAAAATGGGGCACAAACAGGAAGCCAAAGGGTTATTGAAAATGCTGACTTTAACAAGATCAACTTTAATGTGTGTACTGTAAAGAAATGCTGTATTGCCTTGTTTTCTAGAATTAGCAGCTTCTAAAAGAAACCAAGAAAAACAACCCCAGGGTTAGACATTGGATGATGAAACTCTGAAGAGAACTAAAATTCCTGTTAGTGGCATATGTGATTCAGCAGGTGGTGCTCGTCCCTCTGCTTATCATTTAGGGATCAAACAGTGCTGTTTTAGACACATATAACAGAAGATTCTAGGCATCTCTGATTATTGTTAGTCATTCATGTCACAACACTTGTGTGTTCGTCCACGCCTGTCACCCCCCACATCCTGTATTACAACATTAATGACAGAAAAATGAAGAGCATGTTTCAGATGAAGCCAAAGCTGCTTTTCCCCTCCTGTGCACCCTCTCCTCCTTCCCCTGGAGTGTGAGGATGAATTGGAGCCTGAATATTCCCTTTGCCCTGTGGCCAGCAGCAGTGTTCAGCATCTCTGACTTGAGTGACTGTGTCAACAAGTTTCTCTCTCATGTGCCCAGCAGGTTTGTAATCATCACTAGTGATATTATTTATACTTTCTTCACCATTCTGTTGATGACAGTTAATAAACACACACACACACACACACACACAAAATAAATGGGAGGGAATATGAAAAAAAGAAACTTATTAGGAGAGTCACAGCAATGGATAACAAGTAGTACCAACAGGACATTGTCATGGGTATTTTCAAATGGTCACCCTTTTCATCAGCTCTGCTTCCCCAGTAACAGCCCCCTCTTCAGAATTCAGAGCTCAGGAAGGCGGGAATCTCAGCTCTCTCTACACCATCAGTGAATTTCCTTTTAATTCCCAGTACTGGTCTCTTCTATTAAATATTCTTTCCATCAGTCCTTTCTCAGACACCTCGACTTCTTCAGCATACAGTAAACACTTGGCAGAATAAGGTATTTAGCAATACTCCTTCCTCATGTGTTATTTCCCTCAAGTAAAACCATGTTACCTGTAGGCAGATGAACGTTGTAACAATAGGCTTATTTGGACACCATTGTTATAGGAAGACTGGAAGGATTTTGCTGTGAGGTACATTAGTTGAAATGAAAAGGTGGATTTAAATAATGCAAAATGAACAGTTTGTGAAAATGCTTTGGCATCAGATGAGTCCTGTTTGTGTACAGTGGACATCAGTAAAATGTGAGCTCTTCTTGCAAGCAAATCTTCATAGATTCCAGTCTTGTTGTGTAGAAACATGCCTCTGTATGGTTGGCATTCAGATTATCTGTTGAGAGATTTTGATATTTAAGAATTATTGCATGTTTCCACTTGTTACTTCTGTTTTCAATCTACTTCGGGCATTGTTATGTTTCCATTAATATTTCTTTTATTTGAGATTGAATGTCTAAGAACAGGAGAAAAGGTAAACAAATCTTTAAGATTATTCTGAGATTTTATTTTGTATAGTATGTAGTATTAATTTTTACAGGGAAATAATTGGAGAACTTTATTATAATACTGTGGTTCAGAAAGGAAGCGTGACAGCCGTGCGCTACTGCTAATTGAATTTAATGAGCTTCTCAGAACCATGCAAGTGAGTCTTTGAAATAGAAGCTATTCAATTTAGATAATTTGAATTATAGTTAAGTAATTTCACATTTACCACAGGGGCAAGTTTAATCTCAATTAGACCTTTTTACAGGAAGGTGATGCCGTGTATCTTTGCATCTGTACAGATGTACACTTTTGAAATACTTATGAAGTTATATAATTGTATAATTAGATAATAGCTTGTGTTGGAGGGGATTTTAAAGACCATCTAGTACCACACCCCTGCCAGGGGCAGGGACGCCCTCCACTAGCCCAGGTTGCCCAAAGCCCATGCAGCCTGGCCTTGAACACTGCCAAGGAGGGGGCAGCCACAGCTGCTCTGGGCAGCCCGTGGCAGGGCCTCTCCACCCTCACAGGGAAGAATTTCTATCTAATATCTAGTCTAAATCCACAGTCCTTCAGTTTAAGGCCATTCCTCCTTGTTGCATTACTACATGCCTGTGTAAACAGTCCCTCTCCATCTTTCCTGTAGCCCCTTCAGGTACTGAAGGCTGCAGTAAGTTCTGTCTGGAGCCCTCTCTTCTCCAGGTTCAAAAACACCCAACTCTGTCAGCTTGTTTTCATAGGAGAAGTGCTCCAGCCCTCTCATCATCTTTGTGGCCCTCCTCTGGACATCCTCCAACAGACCTATGTCCTTAACTTGGGGACCCCAGAGCTGATCCGAGGAAGAGAATCAGCTCATTCAACCTCCTGCTCACAGCAGGTGTCCTATATTAATTAAAGTCTAATCTCAAAAGAGATAAATATGGCTGCATTTACTTTAGGGAGTATTTAGTAGTGATGCTCTTACTGGTTTTGAGATAATGAAAGGATATTGTCTTTAAAATGCCATTATGTCTGCAATTTTAACAAGGTGATACCAGATAATTTTCCTGATTGATATTTTTACTTTAGCACAGTTGCAGAAGAGAGGAAGCTTCAATGTGTATTATTAAAAGTGCAGAAAACTTGTGAGACTTTCTTACATTAGACAATTGAAGTTGGGCTTGAACTGCTGCTATTTTTATGCATTTTATTTGATTGCACTGAAATCTCAATAAATATTTGAAATAGTCTCATAGTCACTTAACAGTCAGTAAGAAACGGCCCACATTTTAATAAAAGTATAGGTGACTGGTTAATTGAACTAATGAATATGTGTGTATATATATATGCTGGTATTTAGGTCATTTTCTCCTTGATTACAAAAGTTACATAACCAATTTCTTATTTTTTTATTTTTGCAATATGCTTTCCAAAATATTGTACTGTTGGGTTTTTTTTGGTTGTGTTAAGTACCTAATAGCAATTAGTTGACTGACTTTGTTTTGTGATCTCAACTGAGATACAAAGATTTATTTTTATCACAAGATGACTGGGAAGGAATTGACTCTCCTTTTTCCATAGTTTAAAGTTGCCCCTAATTTCTTTGAAAGTGGGTTTGAAATACAGGTGCTTATCAACCCATCAAAAGAAGCCATAGATGACTCAAGGTTGTAGGCATCAGCCTATAAAATTGAGAAGTCTTTTAATCTTAACAATAGTCTCTCCAAGTGGGTGGTGGTGAGGAAAAAAAAACTTGTAGTAGAGCTACTTATGCTGTTTCTGTTCTGTGGATGAAGAGAAAACTTAAGTCTCCTGGGCTGTCAATCCTGCATGATATTGAGATATTTTTACAGTTATTATTTTAGTTCTGTGAGTCATTCTGTGATACAGGAGGATATATGCAACAGATAATGGGCAGCCACAGTGTCTTAGTGTGATGCTGGAGATGCACTCTTAATGCCTTTTTTTCCCTGTGTAATTTCTTAGCACTGTTTCTAGATATGTAAAAGCAATGATTCAACCTTAGGTAATGACACTTTAAATTCTGCTAGTTTGTCTTAAAAAAACCCCAAAACAAACAAAACAAAAAAAAAAAAACACAAAGAAAATATAGCAAGAACATGTGATTGTCATTTCAGAGACACACACCAGTGTCTTGGTCTCTTGATTCAGTTCTGCAGCCATATGTGATCTGATACCTGAGAACAAGCCTTGCAACAGAATGGATAACCCAAAATGTGATATGGAAACAGGAGAACTTGGGAAGACCTAAATTTCTCCATAATGTTCGTAGCAGTTTGTTTGCTGCACAAACAGGAGCGTTGATTATCCTTGATTTAGCCTTAATGAACACAGATGTATTGAGTCATGCAGTTATTCAGCATTTAGATATCCAGCCATAATATTTGACTGAGTGATATCGTCAGCACTGATGTTGGGAATTGAAAATGCTAAACACAGATGAGTGTACTCAGTAGTATGTGGGAAAGTTTGTTATTTATTGTTTGGGATGTTTTTCCCCCTAGTGGAATGTGTTAAAGAGCAGTAAAGGAGAATAAAATATATTCAGTGTATCTCTGACTGTTTAGTACCTTGTGTGTATATCTTGACATCAAAAAATTGTACCTCTCAGACCTTCAGATGCAATCTTAGTCATGTAAAATCTTTCACATCCATTGTAGCAGTTTCAAAGGTGTTTCTCCATTACACATTAACATACAGGTATATGTGATAGCTACAGATGAATTAAGATCTGAGCACATACAAACAGCAATCAGAGGTATTTAGATATTTGCTTTTGATTTCTCTACACATTGAGGAGTTTAAGCTGAGTTTAGGAAAATGACTGCATGCCAGCATCACTCCATTGAGCTTGACAGAATGTAAGGAGAAGCAAAATCAAGCATTTTTATAATACAATTTTTGGCATCCATTTGCCCTGCTCATTAGATTAGTATTTCTCTTCCTTTATATATTAAAATTATTTAATGTTCTTCTTAGTGACATTTTTCTTCATTGCTCCCTCACTTTTGGGGAAGAAAATGGGCTTGGGACAACTTGTTATTAATGGAGAGTTGCAACCATAAATGCCAGAGATGCCCTGTGCCACCATATGTGCCAGGCAGTCTCCCAAACTGATGCTATCCTATTTCTGATCTGACTTGGTAGGCAGAGTAAGGTTTGAATATGGAATTGGTTTGACTTCCATTTCCCACTGTAGAGATGTTTTGTTAAAGGATGGTCCATGGTCACCTCATATGTTGTTCTGAGAGCAAGAGAAGACTTGCTTCTGATTTAGGGGTAGCACAGTGAAGGCACACCAAAAGAATGAGCATATTACATCTAGTCAAGAGGACTAACTTCTACCCATCATGGAAACACATCTCATTTAAATATCACATCATGAATAGGTACTTTGGAAAGTAAGAAAAGTATGTAATATGAATTAATGTTTCAAACAGTTCTAGGGAAATGGAACAAATGATGAGGAGATGTTTGTCATTGCTGGTTTGTTGGTTTGTTTTTTTTTTTCTTCTATTATTATTTTATTTTTGTTGTAAGATAACTTGAAATAGTGCCCTTATAAAACTGTTGCCAGAGGTGGTTATCACAATATATATTAGGACAGGGCTTTTTGACCCCTATGCCCATCTTATTCCTTGGAGTAGGAATCCTATCAGAACAAGGTACGATGAGTGGAGGGGTTTAACAGTGTTGCTATGCTTTTGTTTTAAATTACATTAATGCTTAAAAGTCAGTTATTTTTCATTTAGTTGAATAGGTGCTTTTCATTTGACCTGGGAGTTTTGTTCACCAGACAAGATGGTGGTGGTTCTTTTCCCATCACCAGACCCATCTGTGTAGATGAAAAACACTAGAGTAAAACAAACAAGTAAAAAAGGTTTTAGCATAAAATAGTGAAGGTCTCCAAAGCTACATTCCAACTTTTCCTCCCTATCCCAAGGAATATAAACCAGAGCAGCAGAACAGACTACCTTCTCAATGCCATAAACTGTCCTACTTTCATGGGACTTCAAAAGCTTGTTGGTCTTGTAGCACTGCAGAGTTTCAGATGTATTTGGCCCCCTCTTTTCATTATCTGTTTTGTTAACCGTTCAAAACTCCAGAGATATTTCAAAAAAACTTGGATGACATTTTGAAACTATAGTAGAACTGTCACTATAATATATATGTTTATAAGTAAATAAAAATATAAACGTAAATAAACAAGAACTAATAGAAAAAACGTCAAGCTAAATTTTATATTTCTTGTCTCTGTAACATAAATTATTCTCTTACACAAGTTCTTTGGAAAGTCTTCTGCAGGTGAGTGGATTTGATGCTTATTAGTATCTGATAATGATGGGATAACATGTGGAAGGCCAGTACATCCTCCTCAGACCTACTTTTTCTGTTTCTTTGGAGAACTGACCAATCTTCTCTACCTTGTTTACACGTTAATCCTCCAATGTATCTTCTACAGTAAAAAAAATTATAAGAAAACATAAGATGAAAATAATTTACTAGAAATTCATTAGTGCACTTGGTAATATGTTGGTTAAGTTGTTCAAATTATCAGTCTGGAGAGTTCAACTGTATCTATACATTCTCCAGATGGTGAGCGTTCATCCATCCAGATCTTTTAAACATGATTTTGACTAGCTGGGTTGATGGTCTGAATCAAAGGGCAATGAATATATATCTATATAATCTATATCTATCTATATCTAATTTTTTATCACCAAAATTTTAATTTCCATTGAATAAAATTACTGCTCACATTATTGATCATGGAAGGGAGCAGAATATGCTGATACACATTGTCAGATTCAAAGTTAACTGAACCCAGCCAAGAGACAGATACCTAGGTATTGCAGTAGACAGATAATGAATATATGGAAAAGCTTGATGTGCAAAGAAATAAAAGTAAATAGAGTGCTAGTATGCTTAGGGATAAGGAAATATATTGAAAATGCTATGCAATTATATAAATCAACAGTGCTATTTTCTTTGGATTCAGATGGGATAGGCATTTACTTTTGCAAAGTCAATAAAGTGAAGCTCTGAGATGAAACACAGAATACTTCTATAGCAAGGAAAGGAAATGGCACCCTTCTTTCTGTCTGCATGTTGTCTCTGATAAATTACTAATATGGTCTTCATAATCTTATCTGAGCAGAAATATCTGGCTGGATAGATCATGAAGTGCTCTCTTTGAATGTTGACACTGTGGCACATCTGTATTTAGTGTTCATTAAATTTTGAATGCAGATCTCAGGGTGTTTCTAAATCCCATTCTGTACTCCCCACCCCCCAAGAAATTTGCTCTTCTAGTGAACATTAATATTCCTCTCCTCTCTGCTATGTGTTACATTGCTATTGTATGTGGTTTAGCTGCACCACTATTTTGAAATACTTAGAAGAAAATGAAGAGAGAACAAAGTGTCAATGTATAAAACCTGGCAAGAACATGTTTCTGTGTTGAACTTGCATTGTTTGTCAGCTAATCAAAGAAAGAAAATGCCTGAAGTATTGCAGCACCCCCTCAGTATGCATGGACATCATTGTGTCCATCCATAACAACTCCATCAGTAAAGCCACATGTGATGAGGAATGGCTAGCAATAGAAGCTACTAAAGTAAATAATCATACAAGTAGAAATACATGTAAAACTTTTTTTTTCCCCAAAAAGTATTTCAGGCTGTACTGAAACCATTTGTATTTTAATGTGTCTAATATACCACTATCTATAAAGGTTCATAGATTCATGGAACAGTATGGGTTGGAAGGGACCTCAGAAGACCATCTAGTCCAAACCCCTTGCTAAAGACCAGGTCCTGTGGGTTGTGAGGTTACTTCCAGCTGTCTGTAAAATGCTTCATAGACTTCTTCTGCCTGATCAGGTGGCCTGTAATAAACATCCACAACAGTGTCACCCATATTAGCCTGCCCTCAATCCCTTACCCATAAGGTCTCAACTTGCTCCTCCTTTACCCATATGTGGAGCTTGATACATTCCACTTGTTCTCTCGTGTAAAGAGCAACTCCACCACTTCAAGTTGCTGGTCTGGCATTCCTGGAAAAGGAAAAGTTTCTGAAGTTTTTCTTTTGCTTCTGGAGGGGAAGTGAGTTTTGGAAAGATTATTGATTTCCAAAGTGGAGACTGTATGAAGGATAATCCTGTCAGCATTATGAAAAGAATTTTGTGAAATGGTTTTTGTCACTGGTTCTTAAACTGAACAAATGTGTATTTCTGGAAATTGCTTGTGGACAATAAATAAGTCCTGACAATGGGAAAATAAGTCCTGCCTTGTGTAAAAATATAGCTGACCAGATACTAAAACCAAGTAAAATTATTAATTTTTTTATTTACTGATATTCTTCATTAATGCTGGTTACCCCTTCTACCACATCTATCACCCTTTCTTAAAATCAGTTTGGCCCATTAACCTGAGTTTGGCTATAATAAAGTTTAATTTCACTTTAGTAGCCAGTTTAGTGCTGTGTTTGGGCTTTAGGACAAGAGCAGAGCTGGTAACACACGGATGGTTTAGTTGTTGCCAAGCAGTCAAGGGCTTCTCAGCCTCTCACACTGCCCCTCCAGTGAGAAGGTGGGGGGCACCCAGGAAGCTGGGAGAGGACACAGCCAGGACAGGTGACCCAAACTGGGGAAAGAGGGTATTCCATACCATGACATCATGCTCAGCATGGAGGGGGGCTGGTGAAGGAGGAGCTCGTGGCTCCAGGATGTGTGGCTCAGGTCTGGCTTTGGGGCAGCTCTGAACTGTACGATTGGGTCAGAAGCTGCATTGTGTAACACCAGTTTTAGATACTTTGCTTTAAGTCTTGTTATTATTATTTCTTCCTCCCTTTGCTGTTCCAGTAAACTGTCCTTTTCCTGACTCACAAGGCTTGCCTTTGTCTTCCTTTTTTTTTTCTTCCCATACCCCCGGCCCCTGCTCTTTTTCCCCCTACTGTGGAAGGGAAAGCAAGTGAGTGGCTAAGTGGTGCTCAGCTGCTCGCTGAGGCTAAACCATAACACGTGTTGAAGAAAAAATATTCTCTGAATTTAGTTGACTGTAGATTAGAAAGGATGGTTGTTCCCACTTCTCCTAGACAAGGGCTGTTACAGAAAATTCACTCCTTTAATGTTCAGAAGTCTTCTGTTTTTATGATTAAATGTGTTAGACTATGCACACTTGATTTTATGACACTGTCATTTACATTAAAAGTTCCCTGTATCTTTCTACTTTTAGCCAGCCAATATATTTATAGACTCTTATCTTCTCTTAACCTTCATTTTCCTGGGGTAAATGAGTTAAGCACTATGCAATTCCTCTTACAAGATTAGATTCTGTTTTATCACGATCCTGTTATCTGCTACAGCTTGAATTAATATTTCTGGCACATGGATGGTCATCTAGTGAAGCCCACAAGATATTTTACACAGTTGCATTAAAAAATGGGATAATATTACCTGATATATTATGGCTATGTTATCTTGGTTATCTGGAAAATTACTCAGTAGCACGGAGTAACTGGAACCGAAATAAGAGAGTAGGATTAGCTCCCCTTTTGGTGTCCTGGTTTTGCCTTGGATAGAGTTAATTTTCCCAGGGAGCCAGGAGCCTGATGTCATCGACAGATTGAACTCAGCAGACATTTTAGAGCAATTGCCCATAGACAGAGTGAATGATATATGTATATATAAAAGACAGGGAAAGTGTAGGTGACTAAGGATAGGACATGACCATGATGTAGATGGTGTAGACTAATACCTGGTTTTGGATAGGATAGCATTCATTTTCACAGGGAAGAGAGGACAGAGGACCCAAACTGGCCAACAGGCTATTCCTTACCATGTGGCATCATGTTCCCCATAAAAGGAGCCATTAGGTGAGGGTCCAGCTCAGTGTGGTTCCTGGACATTCTGTGGACCGAGTGTCTGGTTGCTCATGAGGTTGATAAATTGCATTGTGTTATCACCAGTTCTGTATATTCTCTTCTAAGTCCTATTCTTTCCCTGTGCTGTCCCGCTACCCACAAGGTTTACCTTGGTCTTCCCATTCTCCTCTTCATCCCATTGGAGGAAGGGTGAGAAAGTGATGCTCAGCTGCTGGCTGGGAATGAACCATGACACTTGGCATTAAAGGTTCATGCTCCCTCTATGCATGTTCAAACTGCACAACACAGCCACTTCACCAATGAATATCTATGACACCTACACTCTTAATTAATGGACTCTTTGCAAGGAGCAATGAATGGTTAAAATTTGTAACCATCTTCAAGGCTAATGAATGGTTAAAATTGGTAACCATCTTCAGGGCTATCTTGCTTTCCATTTCTGTAAACACCACTCTTCACCGTGGTTTTTTCATTGGTGTAGCGATACAGACAATGTCATGGCAGTATTGATGATTATGACTGAAAAAAATAGGCTGCTTTTCTTTTTTTTTTCCTTTCAGAGCTTCAATATTTTAGTGCAATTGATACAATTTCTAATGCCCTGAAAAGGTTAAGTTTAAGGCTCCTTTACATTTCCTGAAACTAAAAATAAGAAATCTTTTTTTTTTATTGTTCCATCTAGTTTATGTATGTCTATCTAATACTTTCTATTGCTTTGTATCTATCCCAAACAGCAATTTTTTAATTCTTCTTTTCTTCTTGAGCAATGTATATATTTAGAAGAGTCATGTGCAACTGGCATATTGGTGGTTATATAATACTCATGGGACCGTACGTACAATATTTAGAAGGATAAATTGGAACCGTAAGTCCACTGTGGATTTGCTGACTTCATCCGAATTTAATTAAGGGGTGAAGAGGGGTGTAATGATATTAATTATTTCTATAAGGTAAAGTACAATTTGACAAGGTAAATACATTTTTTTTTCTGATTATTCGGGTGTTTTCACATCATCTGTGTCCAGAAGGGCAAAGAAAGTACTGTATGCACAAGTGACGTACCATCTTTGATCTGTGGCCATCTGGCCATGTACATGACTGAAGGGGGATGATTGGGTAAAGCAGATAAGAGAGGTGGTAGGGTGATGATTTTCATCATATCTCCATCTTTTTATCTCTCTATCCACTTAGTTGTAGAGGCTGAACGTCACTGAGATTGTCAACAAAGCCATTATTCCACCCATTAGTCAATGTGTGTTCATTTTCTGCTGACTGCTTCGGGGATCGATGCGCTGTATGCTGAGCTTTTCTGAGCTTTATTTTAGCAGGGGCACTTATTTGTGATCCTCAGTTCATCTGTGTCATGAAACCATCATGATTAAGAGGTGACAGACGTTGAAATAATAATTCACCTGTGGAGAAACTCAAGGACAAAGGAGTGATAAGATCTTTCACCTGTCCTATGTGGAGCTACTGTAGTAGTTGTTATGGTTCATGTGCTAATTTCTGCTTTATTTTTATTTGTCTGATAGCTTCATTTTTTTTTGTTATTTTTAAAGATCATATTTGTGGTTTGACCCACGTAGGGAGGGTTCCTGTTTGTAGATGGATCTGGGAAGAAGAAAAGGAAGGAAAAGAAAAGCAGTAGGGTCTCAGGAAAAAAAACCCACAAGCTTATCTCTTCCATTTCACCTAATCTCTTAGCCTACAGGGATGCTGTATTGCTGAAATACATAAATACTGATAGAAAAAAAATGTATTGGGTCTTTCACCAAAAGCGTTCAATGGTATTTCATGATGTGAGAAATGCCCTTTAATTGAAACGAGTCTCTGGTGAGTGTGAAATGACCTCAGGCAGTATTTGAACGAAGTGCCTTGATACAGCAGGCTGAAGTGGATGCTATTAAATAAATAAAACCATCCTGAGCAGAAGCAGAACCACATGGCATCTTTCTGCATAATGGTGTCTGTGAAAGGCTTGTATAGAAGATAAGCTATACTGACCCTTGCCAGTTAAAGATCTCTTTTTGGATGAAAAGCCTTTGACCATACTGAGGCTTAGACTGATGTTTGCCTGATGTATTCTGTTTCTAATACACATGGATTGATTTTACTAGGAAATACAAAGAACTAAATCTGCAAACCTACAGTAAGGACAATGTATTCCTGTAAAAAATCATGTTGCAGGTTTTCAGGGTGGTTTTTTTGTTTGTTTGCTAGCTGGCTTGTTTTGGGTGGGAGATCTCAGTAATAGTGATAGTGTGATTTCTTTGTCTTTCTCAGGGATAGGAGCACGTCTTAATCAGAAAGTGCAGAACATGTTTCAGCTTGTCTTTAAATCTGAGCACACACTGCTCTAGGTGAGGGATAATACAATACTTTTTACATTATCATCCTACTATGAGCCTCAGAATTTGTTTCCAATAGACTTACATAATAGTAATTCCTATAAACATAGTTAAATAGCCTTCATCCATATCCATAGATGTATGACAATAGAATAATTCATTTTTTACATTAGTTAGGTATGGACTAAGTTTTTAGATTTTTTTGAATTCTAAGTCTATACAAATAAATGACTTAGATTGTTCCATCTAATTAATAAGTATGAAGCTTTTTTTTCAACATAAATATATTTTTTTCTGGTTTAGACATATTTACTTTAATGAATTCTTATTGAAGCTAAATATTATCATGTCTTGATAAATAATTTGAATTTGTCAGTTGCAGTATGGAAAAGAATTTCTGTTTCTACATATACAGATTGAAACTAGGATATGTTCACTGTGTCCAGAAGTTGCTTTCTCTCTTTCTGGTAAGGCAGTTAATCTATAGTGCATTTCCTAAGTGAATAGCATCTGTCACAGAGTATATGAAGATGATATACAACTGTACTGAAACCTTGTGATGACCCATATCTTCTTTCTTTCAGGGTAGGTCCCAGTGTGGACATTGGTGTTTTAGAATAAGCATCATATTTTTATTTAGTTTAATGCAGCTAAAACATGAGCTATATCAATGACTTAAAAATACTTAAACCAGTAACATAATGCAGTGTTCAAGTTAGGAACAGTCACACAGAGACTTAGTCTATACATTGTGATTTCATGTGGACCCTACATGCAAAGTATCATTTGGAAAGCTTACAAGCCCACTGCACTGTCCTGTATCCCAGCCTACCTCAAAGCTGTAGCATCTTGAGCTCATTCTGTTACATTTAGGAGCTGAAGGGAGAGATGTGAACATGGTCTGAGAGGGATTTTCTCAGAGGAGATGTTGTGTGTCTGGAAGACAGAAAAAATCGTTACAAATTGCACCAGGGGAGATTTGGGTTAGATATCAGGAGGAGTTTCTTTACTGAAAGGGTAGTCAAATATTGGAACAGGCTGTTCAGGGAGAGGGTCGAGCCACTATCCCTGGAGGTATTTAAAAGGTGTGTAGATGTTGTCCTTGAGGACATGGTCTAGAGGTGGACATAGTGGGAAAACAATTTTCTTTGGGGGAAAAAAAGTGTCTAAAGTTTAGCCTATGCCTTGGTAAANNAAATTTAGCCTTATCCTTTGAAAAAAAAAAAAAAAAAAAGGTTTATCACCATGTTTTTAATCAGTCTTATGTGGCTGGAAATTATATCTCCAAGAGCTGTGTAGCGGTTTATGCATGGAAGACGTTATTTTTTGATGTGAATACATGAATATTGTCAAGAAAGCAATCTTAATTTAAAATATTTTAAAAAAATCTTACAGTTGAGCTCTGAGTGAACTTACTACAATGAGTGTACTGGAAGTCCATGTCAGAATTGCACTATTGAAACATTCTAATCTTTTTATCCCCAAGCGATAAGTAAGAGAAATATGTGCACATTTTATGCTACGTTCTGCAACTGTGACCAACAACTTGAATGATTTATTGGCTTAGTGGGAACAAAGGAGTGATTTCCATAAAAATTCCAAGTATAAATCCAACTGAGACCTAATGTATTTAGGACTCCAATTCTTTTTTCAGCAGAGAACCATCATAAAAGAAGGAAATTGCCTGCACAAGGTGGTGAAAATTTATGTCTTTTAGGAAATTCTGGATAACTGCATGAGCTTGCAGAATATATTTTGTTTCATAAATACACAGATATGCATATCATTTTGCAAGGTGAAGAAAAATCCAAATAATTCAGTCTCAGTCACCAACACACATTAGGGTACAATAATGCTGTGGGCTTTTTCTGATTTGTCCATAAAAATTTGTAATGTGAAATAATTTGACCTTGTCATTTGTGTGGAATGATCAGGACTGTGAAATTAATCTTTTATTTAAATACAACATGGCAATGGATTGAGAGCATTTGTCCTTGCTCAGTAAGAAGTCTTTGCTGTAGAAACAATGAGAAGATGAGCTCGTCAGATTGAGGCATAGCATTTATAAAGCAGAAAATACAATGCTTTACTACCTCTTGTCAAACTACCAGAAAGCAGAACCCAATCTGAATTTGAAATTAAAGGGTCAAAAAAAATAATTTAAAGCTTTGAGACTCCAACAAGTTGTTGAAATATAGTAGAAAGCAGTAGGTGTTGCGACAAGAATATATTGAATTGCTGGTAGATGAAAAAACATTTTTTTTCTTCTGTGGTCATTGTATTCTAGAAACATGGTCAAGAAATACAATGCCATGACGTTAGAGGGAGCTTGAGAAACAAACAGACTACATGCTCACTTGAATATAACTCCCTTAAAATATTACAAATATCTTTGAAACCTAGATTCAGGGAAGACAAGGTACAGGGCACAAATAGAAATATAGACAGTTCCATTTAAACGTGAGAAAACTTCACTGTTTGGCTGGTCAAACGAGGGAAGTTTTATTAGTTTTCACAACTTGGTCCCTTCCAACTTCAAAAATCCTGTCTGTGATTCCCAAATTTAGAATGGAATTTTTTTTTCCAAAATTTATCATATATGTAATTGCATTTATACTCCAGGCAGTTCCTCTGTTGCATTTATAATGTAATACTTGCTTAACTATGAAAAGATGACTGTTACTACTTTTATTACAAAGTATCAGTGTCAGGTTGTTATCAGTGTTACATGCATTATACAAATAGGTCTATCTATTGTTCACAAGTAAGAAGATAAAGTAAATTATATGATGAATCATTATTGCCATTTTACGGATGGAAAACACAGGCTGAAAGATAAAATCCATATGCTCAATGCTTTTCTATGCATAACAGCCATTAACATCCTTAGTGACCCAGTTTAAAGGTATGGCTGAATTAGAAATGATCCTTAGTTGTCCCAGTCTCTGCAGTAACTGTTGCACCATCCTTTCCCCGAACTGTATTTGAAAGCAGAGCAGAACTTGAGTGCGTTTGGGAGTGTGAACTCTGTGTTGTTGAAATAACTCGACTGACTTTCAAGAATTATTGTACTGATAAAGCTGGATTATTGTTAGGTGCTAATAATTCTGTGATGTGCTGAAAAAGGACAGATAAGAAAGTTTTTCACTGAAGCAATACCTTAACACTTTTAATGCCACGTAGCAGGCATGTCTGTAATTACAGAATTATGCTGTCTCTCTGGAAAGAGGGAAATTATGTGGCCTGGTCTGGAGACTGGAATGCTGTCAGACATATTCCTGTGCTGCTGTCAGAGATAGTGCATAATGTTCTTATGAAGGATAAAATTCTTGATAGCAAGTGAAATGTTTGAGGTTCCTTTAAAGTTATAAAGCATTATTGTAAGATGAAATGTGTGTCCTGTTGTCCTTTGATAGAGTGGCCATCATAGCTTTAATGGTAACGTTAGGACAAATTACAATCTTCATGCAGCATGGGGTAAAATCCCTTTCTTCAAGTGAAGTTCTTGGAATGATCCTGATTAACTTTTAGAACAGCAGCTATGTCTCTAATCCTTAAGCTAGTAAGTGAAAGTGCAGTATGGCCTATGACTGTGAGCGTTATCTGATGGTTTTTGTTTCTTGTTTCTATTTTTGTCCCCTGATTATTCTGATTTTTCATGGAAGATCAATAACACACATCCACACACGTATGTATCAGGGATGTAGTATAAAGGGTTTTTTCCTGCTTTAAAGAATAACACCTTTTAACCTTTATATTTTGTTACCTAAATAGGATATTAATATCTTTTTCTCTAAGATTAAATGAGCTTCTCTTTCTATCTTTCATATTCTATACATTTGATGAAGAATATATTTACGTTTAATATTTGTTGCCAAATGGAAATTTTTTCTCAGGGTAACTTAACTCAGGTAAACTTAACTAATTTAACAGAAACTGTTAAATTAGTTAAGTCTTAAATAATGGTTTATGGCTTTTCCAAATCTTGAGGCTATTTTTTCCTTTTATGCATAGAAAGCAGAGATAAGAAGCTGACAAGAGAATACGTTAGTTACAGTTAATTAATAAATCCACTGGATAACAGTAAGTAAAGTAGGTGATGATATATCTTTGGTATAGAAAAGAGCTGTTTGGAGAGCACGACTGATGTGATCAAAACACTCTTTGAATTGTGGACTGCATATTAACTAGGTACATAATTTTCCATTATTTGGAAATATTGAGGGATGATAAACAATGTCCAGTGATGAGCACTGTGATAATTTCTGAAATTCAGAGAAAACCTGCAAATACTACAATATCTCAAATTAGGCTTGGTATTACTTCTAAAAGAATGTTACCACATTTTTCTCACTGAGTTTTCTTTCACACGTCACATTCTGGAATTCAGGTGACTTATGCAAACCGTGTCTTTGAAGGTATTTGGGTTTTGGCATGAGCTTGTCAGGTACCATACGTCTCTGATCTGTTGACTAATTAAGGATCACCATTAAATACAGCACCAGATGTTTTTACTTCAAAAGAGAAATTATATTTCCAGGTATTTGAACAGCTGCATGATGTGCAGAATTAATGCAGGTTAGCAGAACCTGACTTAGAATTTTGTTCTTTGTCAGTGGAATGCAATGAAGTAGTTTCAGATTAATATAATATATATGTGTATATATATTATATTAATCTGAATAAATACATATATATTTATATATAATATATAAATGGGGATGAATGATGGTCCATACGGACACAGTGGATGGACTGAGTGCCCTTGGTGAAGTGCTCTGTGTATTTACATGTTCTGTCAGGGGCTCTCTGGTAGTTCCTCTCCCTGTGCTGTGTCAGTGATTGTCCTCACCCCAACCCGTGGGGCCTCGTCCGTTTGTCCTCCCATGGGAGTCAGGTGCCAGCAGAGTGTGGTGCTCAGCCGCTGCCTGGGGCCGAGATGCGACAGTTTGGTGTTGTTAAATGAATGTTTTCTGCTAAATGCTACAAAATGCTCTGAATGTTGAAAAAACCCCACTAACCCACAACAAACCAGCTAAATGCATTTTAATGTCTGCAGTTGAGCAAAGGATGATGATTTTCCCGTATTGCTGAGTCAGGGCATGAAGTGCACATATTTGTCTGACAAATGAGATGATGCCTGTAGTACAGACTGTAGTATAGACTACTCACTCTATGGTGTCTCAAGAAAAAGTTCCAAATTATTGTTATTGGTATTAATATGCAAACCAGATGAATACCCTTTTATTTTCTGTCTTTATAAATTGTATGTTTCAGTGGTCTACATAAGAAACTTGTACTTCAGAGGTGTTTCTAATTCATAGAATCATAGAATCATAGAATTGTTAAGGCTGGAAATGACCCCTAAGATCATCCAGTCCAACTGTTAACCTACCCCCACCAAGTCTACCCTTAGACCATGTCCTCAAGTGCATGATCAATCATGAGATTTCGTTATACAGCACGTTATAAACTGATGCTCTGTCAGCATGAAACACACCATACCATAAAATGTTACCTTTTTTTACCCCAACAGGTTGCCAGAAAAAAAAGGAATGTGCACTGGAGATCGTTAATATGGACATATCCTAAGATGCATCATATCATTTGAGAAACTAAATGCACTACACTTTGGCATGGAGGGTAATTAATTGCATCATGAACTACTGAAAACAGGTAAAGCGAAGATTGCTTTCCTTCTATTCTTTGACTCATTATGTGTCTGCTAAAGTCTGCAGATACCTCCTTTCTAAACTGTATTTTGACCTGTTCGTCTGAACCTTTTCATATAATAGAACACAGTTGCCTGTGAAAACCAGAAGTGCTTAGAGAGGTGATTGGTGATCAGTTTTTATGACACCTTGAACTGACCTTTAAAGTGGTAACTGTAGGCTTTCCATTGGTGGCAGAAGTAAATTATAAGGAATGGATTTCTTGGGAGTTAAATTTGGCCAGGGATGGATGCTGTTGATCTCTAACTGAGGTGAGCAAACATTTGGCAACATAGAATAAATTTTAAGAACTTCCCCCCTCTTTGCCATGTTAACATCCAAAATGTACTCATAAATGTGGTATGTCAGGATGGTAGTAGCTCAGGCATCCCTGTAGCAGACAAGGTACTCTACCTGTACTCTGAATCACATCAAATAACAGAATCAGAGCAGCTAGCATTAAATATAGTAAAGGCAATAGATGGCATTTTATTCTTAAATCTTTACTACCTGGGAAGTATAAGTATTATTCATTAGTATTCAGAAAAATCTGCTTGCAGTTCAAGAGCAGGAAGCATAGAATCTTTTATTAGAACATCAAAGTTTGTTGATGTGGCCACAGTCTTTTATTTTGTGTGTCTACAGAGGAATACTAAATCATGAGAGAAATTCAGGGTACAGAAGTTGTTTCAGTACTGTGTGTCTAATTTTTTATTCTTTCCATGTTTATACATTCATGGTAATGAGAAGTGATTTCTGATGCTTACCAGTCCTGGAATTGGCATTTTGTATTTTCACTTTTCAAATAAGTAAATGGATTCAGAAACCTTTTGGTGGTGAAGAATCTGTTCTAATTTTGGTTTTCCTTATGCTAGAGTTGTCTTGAGATTTTTTTCCTATGCATGATCATGCCATTAAGTGAGAATTATTTTCCTTTCTGGTTACCACAAGCATTCAGATCTTAACAGAAGATTTCCCAATAAAAAGCTGAGAAAAGCAGAAATAATGACAAGAACATCAGGGTGTTTTTTCAGTTATCTTATTGCCTTCAAAGAAAAACAATCCATATAAATCAAAGAAGTTCATTTATGTTCCTTTTGGTACTTTTCAAATGTAGAGAAAATCATTTTACTTAAGGACAGTTTTCAGTTTGCATTATGGTAGAAAGTTACTGTATCCTGTGACAACACTAGAAAAACTTGAATGGGCAATGATCAGTGTCAGATTTTGGAGACTGCAGAGAGGTGTTTTGTGGAAGCTTTGGGTGTGTTGCTGTAATGCAATTTGAGAACTAAATTTGCATTGGTTAGCATTAATTTAGGAGACAAATTGAAGAAAGATAGAAAATATAAATTAATTTCTAAATCTAGTAAATGTAAAAACATGGTGGATGCAAACTTGTCTGATTTAATATTTAGTCTTTCTTCCCCTTAGGATGAAAGAGTTAAAACTAACTCTGTACTATAGACATTTATTCTGTTACTGCCACTTGTCTTTGAGTATCCCTTTTTCCAATCTGTATACCATATGCTGGATGGGATTTTGCTCTTTTATCTATATATATGTCTTACAGCCTCAGAGGTTTTTTACATGCAATTTACTGACAGGTCATATCAGGACTTTTTTTTAAATTTTTTTTGCTGATATATAACATTTCTTAAGTTGTATGTCTGGGTATAGATAGTAACATTACCAGTCTTTAGACTTACAGAAATGTTTTTAAAAATAGATTTTAGGATTGCTTGCTTATACTGGAGAAGAAAATATTTCTGTATGAATTAGCATTAGCATTCCATAAGTGGCTGCCTGAAATATATGGGTTTTACATTGCTTGAAGAAGCACAAATGTCATACATGGTTTATATTAACTATATATATATATCTCCATTAACTACCCATACTATTATCTTCTGAATAAAATGAGAAATTCCCAGGCTTGTCATGATGATTTAGGGATGTGTTACTGCAGGTAACCTTTTTTTTCTCCTTTCAGCTCAAATGGTAGGTTTGCAGGTTTTCAGGATCCACAAAACCTTGTTATCTACTATCAGACATATTTTGGACAAAGTTATAATGTTTAAAGTAGAAAGCAATAAATAAACCTGTTCCGGTGTTGCCATTTTTTTTTTCATTGGCCACTTAATTTTAAATAGTATCATAGTGTTCAAAGAAGCTTTGTTGTAAGGTAAGCAAAAGTTGGAGTTTATGATAGATTTAATGCAGAAAATGTTCAGGTGCATTACCTGTACTTTAGTAGTAAGGACTTTTAAACTATCCTTTATAAAAAAAACTTCAAAACAAACAAAAAAAGTAACTTCATCTTCTTCAGCTGGTGCAACTTGACAAAATTGAAGGCTTAAAACCTGAAAATTCATATATATATATTGAACAGGAAAGGAAATGTAAAATGCAGCTCCCTTTTGAAAGGGTTCTTCCATCTGAAATTCCTTTTCAACAGAGCAGAACTTTTCAAATGTACCTTAGAAAGGCTTTAGTCTGAGCTGTATCTTTCAAGTTCTGCTTTCCATGTCACAGTCTGGACAGCTAACCTCATTTGAGAGAAGGCAAACATTCCAGATAATGTGTAATGAGCCACCAACAGATGATATGTCACCAGCATTTATTTTCAAATTCCATACTCAGTTTGGGGTAGTGGATTGGACCTCCTGAATCCGTGTCCTCTGGGACTTTGTCATCTGCATCAGCAGAATTTCCTCAGAGCTTTTCCCAAGAAAGAGGATGAGAACCAGTGTACTGTGGGAAAAGCAGATAACATCCTTGTAGCTTCTGCAGGCTTTAAGTACAAAACATCAATTGAAAATAATGGCTTAATATAAAATGATTTTGTAATCCAAGTAGTATAGTCCTCAATATCCACTGCAGTAAACTAATGAAAAAATACAGTTGATAAACTTTAACGTGCCCCAGAAGGATCAGAATGATCATGAATATGCTATGTTTTAAAGACTGATGTTTGAAAAATCTTTGTAATGGTGGCTTTGCATTCATAAATCCATATATTCTGACCTTCCTGGAAAACTGCTCTTCCTGTACAAGGTTTTCTAACCTACTGATGAAATTTAGAAGAGTGTTTTAGCAACAACTTCTATTCCTAGGTGAGAAATGTTAAAAACTTCAATATTAGAATATTGGCCCTCTTAACTTCTCAGACTTAGAAGCTGGAAAAGACTAATTACTGTGAGACTAATGAGGGAGGGCAGAAAAGCAAAGGACAGAAGTCCAAAGGTCAAAAGCAAAAAGATGGAAGAAGTATTTTAGAATATTTGAAAGCCTGTTGGATTAAGGAGTTTTATGTGACCTTCTGTGACGTTCAAGAGAAACAGTTTTATTCCACAATAATAAAGTGCTCAGATTTGGTCTTCAAGGAACTGACTTGCTGTCATCAGCTAAAGGTAGTTTGGCAGATAATACAATCTTTTGCAGCCAGTAGCTGATGACAACTGCTTCTTGTTTATCTGCTATTGCATTAAATGGTAAAGCAATTTTGGCAGAAAATAAACCCTCTTGTGACCCCGCTTGCTATCAGAGGGGCTGGGGGTGACTGGGCTTTGATTCTGATTCCCAAATCTGCACTATTAAGTCCAGTTGATTTCAATATGCTGAACTATCACAATTATGGATGCCTAAATAGTGCAAAGCACTTTTCTGTCTAGTCTCCTTCAATGAACTAGCAGGGCCAGACCTAAGGAGCTTGGTCAGGTTCATCGAGCACTCTCATGACTGAAGAATGGTGCCGTTTATGATACAGTCTACCAAGCACGTGCAAGTAATACAGTAACATAAAGCAGCATAAAATTACACATAGTATGACATAAAACTACTTAAGTAATATAGCAACATAAATAACTGTCTATAGAGAGAATTCTAAGTTTGCAAAGATAACTAAGTGAAGCTCACACAAGGTTTCCCTGTTTGCGGGGGGGATGGAGTGGGAAGAGACGCTCAGCCCATCAACTGTTCCCCGAAGTCAGAGATGGTCTGTGATGCCATATTGCTGACATGTTGCTGAGGTATCTTCCCTTACATCCCTCCATTCTTAGCCCTCTTTTATACTCTTTTTACCTACCCTGAGTGAATCAAGTCACACATACCTTCATTGTGGTTGGTAAAAAAATTTCCTCGCTTCGCATTTAAAGGTATAGGCTAGCAGAAATGCAGAGAGCAGGTTCAGTTTGGGGTGGCCACACCTTAGAGATGGGTAGCTTTTGGGATGGAGGTGTGTTTTGGTATTATAATGAGCCAAGCTTGCCTGAAGGATGCAACTTAGACAGAAAATGAAGAACTGACAGCTGAGGGTCACAGCATCTTATCGGTACCATAGTACCAGCTCTCCCATATATCAGAGCCTGGCCACGGTGTCTCCACAGAACTTCTCTCAGTCAAGGTCAGCACATCAAGCTCTCCTAATGTTGCCAACCTCTAAGGTTGCTTAAGGAACTTCTAGAGACTTGATTCCCCGTGTACCAGCTGAAGTCCCCTCTGGAGGTTTCTTCAAGGATGTGTCTTAGTCTGATTTCTAAGTCACCTCCTGCAGTTTTTCCACAGGCCCAGAAAGAGAAAGCTGCTTTCTGTTGAGGGGCTCTCACTGCTTTTACTTGCACACTTCACTGAAATGTTTGCAGGATTATGTTCTCTTGAACTTGCACTTTCTTAGTAATGCTTTGAAGTGCTTGATCCAAGCAAGCAGAAGTACTGCCAGAACTGTAATATTTTATCCTGGTCCACAAGACAACATGTTTTTTATAGTTTAAACCTTTTCCCACAGGTTTTCTTCCTTTTTAGAGATGACATTCCAGGTTTGGACTGTATTGCTTTGCTGTGTAAGCAAACAACTTTGTGACTCAAATGACTGTTCCTCCCTGCTGCCATCACAGGTAGTTTCCCTATGAAGCTACATCATTATGCTGCTGATCAAACACTGCACTGAAAATCTCCTACAGTTTAAATTCCCTGTGGAAGTATATGACTGTTATTATGGAAGAGTGTTTTCAAGTTTGAATTTGCCAGAAAGCAAATAACATATCAGTACTGCCAAAGCTACTGAATATACTGATATAAGTGAAGAATTTTTACAGTTATTGAAAATAGCTTTCTTTCATTGACAACTCTCTCTCCATTCTTAAAAAACCTCAAACACCCAGAAAGCCACGTTTCAACATAGATACCTAGAATGTAAGGCATCACGTGGCAAAATAATCTTGTCTAGTATTTCTCTGTCTGTATATAGATGTTTTGACATTTAAAATCCTTGATAAATAATTTGAAATGGGCTTTTTTTCCTTTGTCTGTTTTTTTTTTATTTATTCTCTTTTATTTTTTTTTAATTAAACATAATATTTCCAAGTCTCAGAAGTTATATAGAATATAAAAACTTAGATATTGGGGAGTGAATGTTTCCTATGTCATGGGACAGAGGGTGGGGATTACTGTAATAAAATAAAGAATCTGAAGCTCTGCAGTGGGTTATGAGAGAGAAGTATAAACTGTAGAGATGAATTAATGAGCAATGTGTGGGGGGTAGTGAAGATCAAAGGTTCATGATTATATTATCATAGGAACATCACACCAAATGGTATGTAATCAAATTATTAGTTGCAAGGCTAGAAATTTCTTTAAATTTTTTATCTTTTAGTTTCTTGATTCATATATATGGCTTACTGTGTATGGTTCATTGAAAATTAAACACTCTTACATTGCTGATACAAGCAACCTAGGAATTACTACAGAAATAATTTTCAGTGAACACCAGAAGTATGTGAAGAATCATTTGAGCTGTGTATGAGAACCTCCTGAGCAGGGCTGACATATGGCTGGTGATATCCTGTAGGGAAATGTACAGTGCAAGGAGGGAATAATATTCCTTCTTAGGAAATAAAGGTCACAAGCAATAGCAAATGCCAAGATATCATCAGGGATTTTTTTAAAGCCTATTGAGTCTGTAAAACCTCAGTAGGATCGTGGATGTCTTTAATTGTAAAACAAGGTTTCAGTTTGCATCAGGGAATGAGGGCTTCTGAGTGAAGTAGAGAAAGAACATCTTAGCTTGAACTAACGGTTGCTTCTTCTAGGAGGATGTATTAGTTTGAGGAGGGGAGGGATATGTGTGTGTGTGTTATGCTTTTGAGCCATTTCCAGCACTGTTGATTTCCTACAAATTCCAATTTCATAAATATGAGAAGCAATTCCGTGGGCTTGGTTTTGTTTTGGGTTTGGTTTTTTGTTTTTTTTTTTTTTGCGGCAGTGGTGATCACTCCAGGTTATGAGTGATGGATGTTCATATGGCAGAAGTTATTTTTATGAACATGTTATCTCTAAGTACAACTGGCACGCTCTTAGCTTTCAGAAGTATGTTCAGAAGGTAGGAATGGAAATAAAGTCATGTTGTTGGTACAACTGGGAAAGTGTTAAGACACGTAGGCAGAGGAAAGTATAGCTGAAGTTCTGTGCGTGGAGAAACACAGGTTTTCAATTGCCATCTCTGCCAGTCTAACACTTATTGACCTATCCACTTATTTACTTCTCCCTTGTAACTGATTCTGGAAGTATAAATTAATTGATGTGTAACCCATGTCTTTATATAGAAAAATAGGAGATTGCTCTTGATCATGTTCCAGCAGGACCAGGGAGGTGATAATCACCCTGTATTCTGCACTGGTGAGACCTCACCTCGAGCATTGTGTTCCGTTTTGGGTCCCNCAAGCTGCGCCAGGGAAAATTTAGGTTGGATATTAGGAAGAACTTCTTTACTGAGAGAGTCACCAAGCACTGGAACAGTCTACCCAGGGAGGTGGTTGAGTCCCCATCTCTTGAGGTGTTTAACAGCCGGGTAGATGTGGTGCTTGAGGACATGGTCTAAGGGTAGACTTGGTGGCGGTAGGTTAATGATTGGACTGGATGATCTTAGGGGTCTTTTCCAGCCTTAACAATTCTATGATTCTATGATTCTATGGTTTTGATATGCAGAGATTTCCAGAAAAAAAAATATTTTTAAGAATGCATGTGATAATTATGCTGGAAAATAATTTGATTTTCCATGCTTACATTTATTTGGGATTTGGTAACTGTATTCTATCTCTTTGTTAAATATCAGCTTGTCAGTGCCTGAAAATATTTACCCCTGCCTTACCAGTTATAATTTGCTGCTGAACATACATCAGTTTTGTTAGGATGAAGTTGCTTCTTGAAATTTTTTTCTCCTGGACCAACCTTCCTGCTTGCAATGAGCTTCAAAAGCTCTCTTTACAACTTCTACTTTACCAGCAACTGCTGTAGTTTTCTGTTGGGTGCAAACTGCTGGTGTGCTGAGATCAACACTTCTCTAGATCGGTAGCCTCCCGCTCTTTGTCTGCCATACTGCTGCCTTCTTCATCCTCAGCATTTACCACCCAGTTAATCTGTATTTGTAAAAAGCTAGCACGATGCAGCTCTCATTCCTCATCATCATGGTGCACCAGCACCATGAGAACAGCTTGTTACCAGGGCTGTCATCAGAATTAGTATCAGTATTACTATTCATGGTTGCTGATGGAGATTTTTATATCTCAAATTTTTTACTTAAGCTGTGCAGACTGCTTTAATTTGGGGAATTTGATGACTCTGCAATAGAGAAGCTTTCCTTTCAAAGTAAAATCTGTCTATATAGTTTGGTGATATTCGAACATAGATCACCCATCCATTCAAACCAGGCTTTATGATGAATTTTAGCATTATGGGAATCAGCACACATGAAAATTACAGGGATTTTAGTAGATAGATAACAATGAAAAAAACCAAATTAAAAAATATTAAATTACTGAATTAAAAGTTAATCTTGTATGTCTGTAAAAATACTGAACTCTCTAGGAATATTTCATTAGCCACTAATTTCTTTGTTCTTTTTCCAGTTGTAAGATTTTAATCCACTATACTTTTTATGTCCAAACAATCTGTCAGCAGATTACTTGAGAACCCCTAAGAACACGGTTTTCTGCTACTACCAAAATATGGTGCTGTATTATGATTACTAGTATTACTATTAATCTGGTTCCTTCTATTCCTTGGCAAGGAATAGCTCCCTTGCACGAAGCATGGTTAGAAGTCTGCAATAAGCAATGGATAAACAATAGCTGATATCATTAGGTGAGTCAATGATTCTTTAGCAATTGCATTAATGGGACAGTCTTAGATGCTTGTAGCCTTATGGATTTGGGCCATAAGAAGTTTAGCTTTGTAAACAGGTTTGTAAAAATAAGTAGGGAAACTAAACCCATGATATGTACTATAGTGCTTTTCCTGGAATGCTGCCAGTATGACTGAGAAGATCACTCATGAGATTATTCCAGCAATTATACAAGGCTATAGATCTAGTAAAGTGCATATGTTATATAACTGAACCATAAAAAAGCAAAATAGGAAGCAGGAGAGAACAAGGAGGGAAAGTAACTGTAGTTTTGTCAAATGCAGCACAGTATTCGCTCACATTTGATGATCTAGCATCCAGCTCCCTGTTCTCCTTGCCATCTGCCCTTCACACCAGATGCATGTGGTTTATGAAGAGAGTGTATGGACTTAGTCCAACTCCTGATGTGCAGGCACTTCCCCAGGTCAGGCGGAGACCACAGTTTCGGAAACTCCTGTTTTTCATGAAGAAAATCTTTCCCTTTTTGGTGTTGGTTGTAAATGCATTTTTAGAAGAATTAACACTGAGCTGTTAACATTTAATCTATTGTTTAATTGTGATTTGGATGGAGTGGTTTTTGTTTGTTGTGCTTTTAAAAATGATCTCTCTTTTACACTAGGAGACACTAATTTGTGGACATGTCTGCACCTAGAGCTTACTAATGTCTAAAAGCTAAAACCTGATTGCCATTTGTAAGGAGAACAGCAACTGTTAAACTCAGAGTAAATGCTCTGATGCTTTTGAAAATACGATCTGATATCAAATGTTGCCCAAGACTAAATGACATCGTAGTTGGCAGATTCACAGATTGCTCAGAGAATCAGGAGACCTGTGTTCTTTGGTTGGTGATAAGGAAAGACCCCTAATAGCAGTGCTAGCATCTGATTGTGCTCTGTCAAGCCAGGTCTGCTGGTTTGCAGGGAAAACCCCTGGAGCATTCTTTGTCCTCTGCTGCTTTGTCTCATTACCCATGAAATGCTTGAGACTGAGGCAGGGAAGGGCAGGGAGGAAATTCTTTGATTCCTCATAGCTTGTTTCACTGAAATCTTTGAGATTTTTGAGTCTGCTTAAAGCACAGTCATCTTGAGCTGAACTGGGAAAAGTATGAAAAATTAAGCATGAGATTTGACCACTTATTGAAGGGGATTTTGTTAAATTAGCAACATACTTCCTTCTAGTAGTTTCATTTCAGGAATTACTCAGGCAGATGAGACAAGCAAGCATCTTACAGTAATTCTCCAGGTGGAGCCAAGACACTATTTCTTATTTATTATCTGTAGAGCTTTGAGGAATTTCCCTCTCATTGGAGTAGAATGCCTTCTATCCTCTAGCCTCCACTGAGTGGTGGAAATAAGGATAGACTGTGAATCTGAATGTAATTACTGGGGGGCTGTGTTCATGTTTGTTAATGTGAACATTCTGTTCAGCATAACAAGCAGGTATGATAATGAGGAAGAAAGGAATGTTTTGAGCTTTTCACTTGCATGCTTTTATACATTAGATATGTAAACATTGTGTAGGTGTAACTCAAGGACTGGCTTTGTGGAACCTGTACATTTAGCTTAATAAACAGCTTGTACTTCCTAAATACTTTTACATTTTTGCAACTCCCATGAATGCAAGATTTATGGTCATTGCATTTCCCTAAATCAGCAGGATCACTGCTATTTTTTGTTGTTGTTGTTCTTTCTGGTAAATGCAGATTTGACCTCCTACCCGGGCCAAGTTTATAGTAGGTTCACTGATTTTTTTTAATGAGATTTATTGACAGCAAATTGTTCCCATGCTTAGAATAATAGGGAATCAGCTTGTTCTAAAGGAAAAGCCAAAACATGAATGTCAGTGATCAAACCTGCTAGTATTGTCACAGTACAGACTGTTGTAATGGCTTTTACATGTTATGCTGTCAAAGTGGGTCTAAATGTAAGACAGGTGTAGCAGCATCTTGTCTGGAGCTGATTAGTCTGTCTGTTTCATTTGTCCAAGGTGTCTTCAGTCCTATTCCCATTTCTGTCATTCCAGAGAATGCTTCTTCCTCCCAGCTTTATGTTCTGATGCAAAGTATTTTTTACTTATGTTCCTAAACCAAAAAAAGAATGGATGACGAGTTTATGAACTTCTCAGTTCGTCACACAAGAAAAAGTGATTTCTGCAATGGAAAGATGGAAGGTTGATTGGCTTGGAGAAGGAAAATTGCTTTAATACCACTTCATTTACAAAAAGGTTGCATCACACTCAAATTTTTGTGTTTTTACTGCTGTATGGTGTGCTTTTGGGGTTTTGTTTAACAACATGGAGAGTAAAACTGTGTGATATTTTCTCTATCTTTAGCCCCCTTTGCCTTGAGACACAGAGGAGCTACCATGAAGCAGTAGCGCTGCTCTGTTGTTTTGTTATGAGTGATACCTAAACATAAAACATTGGAAATTGTCTTTTGGAAGTATTTTCCAAAGTTTTTCCAAGTATTTTGGAAAACTCACTTATTCCATATCAGGGAACATGAGTTTTCTGGCCTGCAATGCCAGAATACTCACATGGCTGAGAGCTGCAGGATGTCTACTGCATACCACAGCAACCCAGCATTAGACTAGTTCATAGGTGGAGGTTGGCAAAAGCTTTTTTCTCAATTCCCTGTTAGGTGATGGGGCTCAGCATGGAGGTGCAGCTGGATTGCTGAGGAACCCCATGCTATTAGCTTCACAGCTCCTTCCAGACGTGTGCATTGCTCAGTAGCACCCACATCACTATAGCTTTGCCCCCCAGGCACTCTGTGGACCAGAGAGAAGTAGTAGCTTTGGTGGATTAAATTACTCTGGAGAGGTACTGGTGCATGGCAAGTAAGTTTAAGGACTGCCTACACATATACTTTGAGCAGCTATCTGACTTTTAGATAAAGCCAGATAAAATAAGTCCCACTAAGGGTGACCCAAGCAAAATTCAGTACCCGCTCAATTTGCTCAGTGGAATCCTTGCTGTTATCTGCTCTGATGGAAAGCACCGTACAGTTGGCATCCCTACACAAGAAGAGCAAGAAGTTAGCTTTTTATTGTGCAGTTAACAATGTTGGCTTGACCAGATGGAGTTGCCATCAAGTTTCCCAGGATACTTGCCCTTCAGCAGATGCATTCCAGGCCTGATAATCATAAATTTTTGCTACCATTGCCAAGAATGCTGCTGGTTTTAGTTTGACTGTTGACAGTGATTTTTCTGAACATCAGTCTGCTATGCACTGTGCTGAGATTCACCAAACTTACTTCAAATAACTGAGAACATCCTCCCTTTTACTCCTCCACACACTGCTCTTAATATAGGGATTGTATTCACATCAAAGCTGTCAGAAGGTTTCTGTGATCTCATTAGCTATACTTATTTCTACCTACAGAATAAATGAATCATCAACCGAAACAGCACTAAAGACCAACTGGTAAGACTCACATGGCTATATGAATATCCATGCTGAGAATAGATATCTTCTCAAGCCTGCAGATTCAAGTTGTTAAAATTGCTAGCTTTGCAGACCTAAGAAGGGTTAAGTAATTCCTGAGATGAATTTAGTTCTACAGTCTTTAACATGGAAACAAGATCGTTAAACCCTTTAATAAGTAGTTTTATAATTTCATATGGCATGTGAAAAAAATAACCTTACTTTTAATGGAGATAACACTGAAGCTACTAAACCCAAAATATATTTTAATTCTTGTGGATTTCTTTTCCTTGTTTTTGTTTATGTAGTTAAAAACACAGAGCAATTTAATTCTCTGTCTGTGTGAGTTTAGAAACCAGTGGGAAGAGTTGTCAGTATAAACTCAAATCTGTAACAAGCAGCAGCCCTTTCTAGAGGAGGTGGGCAACGCGGTGTGTCTGTCAGCAAGTTGAGGCAGGTCCCTCTCTGAGAGCTGAGGACTCTCATTCACTCGTCATGCACGAGAGAGAGAAGTGGGTCTTGCAGAGGGAGAGTTCAAACTTGGACTAGTTGGGCCTGGAATTCTAGTTCTGTGTCACCTTTCCTTATAGTTTAGAGGAAATAGTGCTATAGGCGTGATAAAGTGATGTTTATTCTGCTGACAAGGAATATGAAGAGATGGGAAAACATAGCACTCTACATCCTCATAGGTGCCTGGACTGAAAGCATTCTTTGTAGATAGGAGCTCCATGTGCCATGGCCTCATACAGCTCCTCTGTGCCTGTGGAGAACCAGTCTGGTGGAATAAATGGATGTCTGACCAGTGGAAACAAATCTTACACCAATATACAGGCACACTCATTCGGGAGTGCAGGGAGAACAGCAGTTTGTGCCTGGGTCTGTCTTGTTTCCAGAAGCAAGAACAATATCTCTGAACTGGGGTGGAGAATTCCAACCTACACAACCGAAACTTCATCTTCCCACAATTCAACTCCTTACTTTTTTGGGGGAGGGTTGTAAAATTCTTGCAAATAGAGGACTGACTTTTGTAGATGGTCATGTGTACGATAGAGTGTCCTTGTGATGTTGTGGAGAGTTTCCCAAAGTGCTGGTCCAAGATCAAAGTGCAATGCACCAAAATTGCGTGTCCTGATATCATCTTGCAACCATTAAATCACGTCGCCTTGTTATCGGATGCCAGAAAACCTCTGTTGATATTCAAAGGGCAATTTTTATTGTTTCCACATCACACTATATGTTCATAGGCCAAAAAGTAAAGTTGCTAGGCACTGAGAACCTCTGTAACTCAAAAGACAAAAGTTGCTGTGTATAATCAAATCTTGCAACATGCGAAAACATTCTTCTCGGGTCAACTGGCTGAATGTTACAAAGGTTTTCATGAACAGTGACCTTTGAAAATATGGTATTTCAGTATCATGAGCTTGAGCAATGAACTAGGTGGTACAGCTTAGCTGATTTTGCTCACTGCCAATATTCTTGTGTGCCTCGACCAAAAACTGAGGGGTTCTGTACAAAGTTTTGAATGTCATGCAGTCAGCTTGTGTGCAGTCAGGTTGGCTGAGTTTGGAAGGCAGGAAGCAAGGAGCTGGCTGTGGCAGCCTGCCAGAGGGATATGAAGAAGGCAGCAGCATAAGCTTCAGGAGAGGATGGAAGGTAGCCTGGGGGAGCAGTCCTGTGGTACAGAGCAGAAAATGCAGCACTGAGTTTTCCAGTGGTTCATTTTACAGGGGTGGTCAGCACTCGTGATCTGGGCAGAGTTTGTGCCATGCAAATGAGAGTAGTGAGCATCAAAGATTGAGGGGGAACAAGACCCCCAGTCTCATTTCCATGCAGACAGGTGGCCTGAGTCCCATGTGACCTCAAAGCATCACTGTCAACAGAACCTCCCCTTCTCGACAAACAGACAGGTGGTAATAGAGGATACTCTGTAGGAGCCTTCCTAGGTGTTTACCAAACAGTCTCTTCCAAAGCCTCTGGTCTGTGGTGCAGACTGTGGCATCAGCCAGATAATTACAACTGAGCTAATGAGGAAGCTGTAAGCCAAAGCAATGCTTTCTCTTTTCTCTTTCCTTGCAAAGGGAGATGCATCCAGTCCCATCCACTCCTTTCACCTGGGAGCAGGGAAAGGACCCGAGTGATTTCTTCAGGGCCACTCATATTTACAGAAACCAGGGTTCAGGTGCATGGATAGCATTTAGATAGATATGAGTACCAAACTGAAGTCAGCAATGTCCTGCTCATGTCATGTATCACAGGGATGGGCTGACAGATTAAAAAAAAAAAAATAAAAATTAGAGACAAACAATTTATTTATCAAAAGTTGTGGGTTTGGTTTTTTTTTTTTTTCCAGTGATGGTAAGTTTAGTCATCTTTCAGGAAAAGTGATTGTATGCATTATGTTCCATTGTAAACAAATGACTTAATGATTCTGTCATGGTCATACGTCCTGAAATCTGTCAGAAGACAGCCCTTTTGCTTTAGTTATTGTCTGTGGAACAGAAGGTTTACACTTGCTGCTTATTTACAGTTTGAGCATTGCAGAGGAGTCCTTGCTGGAAGAAGATACTTTCAAATATAGTAATACCCTGGATTTGCTCTACTTTCATTTCATCAGCTTTATAAAGTCTTACATCAAAACACAGTTTGGAAATAAAATTATTTTTTTTCTTATTCTGTAACTTATCATTTATCTACCTTATATCTTTTTTATTTGTCTAACTTTTAGCTGTTTCAGTTAGAGAGGCTGTAGTACCCAGAAGCCCAGCATGAGACACAGTATCAGTGAATATAAATTCATGCAGCTCCTTTGAGGGCTGAGAATCAGGCCATTAATACCGTGTGCAGTTACTGGATTTTGATTTCCAGGAGAGCTGTCAGAGTATGTTTGTCTCCAGGTAAAGTAAATGGTAGAGGTAGGCTCAGTATCTCTCAAATTCAGGCTTGTGGTTTCTAATAGGTAATAGGAACTTATAAACAAAGGATTAAATATGTTACCCTACAGTTTGCAAGCCCACTGACCTAGCCACAGTTACACAGTTAGTTGTGTGTGGTACACAGGTATATGGAGAAGCCTGTTGGGTTTTTTCTCTTTCCAGTTTCATTGTGAAAACATGATTTCTTCCAAATACATTTTCTGTGTTGTGATTTGCCATGTTGTTTACAATTTCCATTAGGCCAGACACGAGTCTCTGGGCCTGTGGAACATCTGGGGAAACTGAGTAAGGTCTTTGTTTTGGGGATCCACTGAAGCTTCAAATACCAATTCCCTTCCAGTAGGAGTAGGCAAAGGCTAAAAAGTTGTTTTGGAACTTACCCCCTTTCTAGTTCAGGCAAGTAGCGTTAACAAATGTCAGGTCCAATTGACTTTTGCCTGTGCTGTGATCTGTCCATCCTTGAGGCACGTGCTGCCCATGAAGGTGAAAGAGGAACAATTATTTTCTCCAACTTCATGGTGTTTTCACACCCTTGGGGATCTTGATGATTCAATGTACAGATTAGCACGAAAGAGGAAGTGTTATGCTAAAACCAGTTTATAAATTGTGTTACTGTGTGTGTTTGTATGGAGAGAGAAAGGAAGCACAGGGCAAAAGTAAAAAACCTGAAATAATGTAAACTTCTGTTGCACTTGACATTTGAGCTTTTCCAGTGAGTTTTTTGAGTAAAAGTCCATTCCTGGGCATTACTGTCACTTCTGCTTTCACTATGGAACATTAACTCTGTTTTCATTGCTCACATCAAGCAATGATCAGATGAAGCGTGGCATATCCAAGATGATAACCTATCATTTGCTTTCATTTTAAATACAGACATATACCCATATTTCAGTACCATCCCTTTCCTGCTAGTCTCTTTTGTTAAAATGCTTCTGCTTCCATGAAGAAGGAAAAAAAAAAAACCCCAAACAAACCCTTAAAAAAGGGTTTTTTTTTCACCTTCCCTGATAAAGCATTTAAAGATGTGCCTGTAAAATGATAAGACTGTTGCATAAGTCTGGATCTTAACTGGACATAAGGCAGCTTGAGCATCACACCTGCTTGCAGGAGTGAGTTTTATTTGGAATGAGAAGAATTACAGGAGAGAAGTACTTCTGCTATCCCCATAGTTGTGTTTTGGGGGTGCTAGTGAAAAGTTTTGCCTTGGGAGCTATGAGGAAACAAGGATGCCTCCAGCCTCCACTGTGTACCGAGCATGACATCATAATAGTATGGAATGCCCCTTTGGCTGGATTGGGTCAACTGTTCTGGCTGCCTGTCCTCCCATCTTCTTCTAGTTCTTCTTCTCCCATCTTCTAGTTCCCATCTAGAGTAGAATGTTAATTCTACTCTAACAGGCCTTGGGGGCAGAGGGATAGAAAATGTTTGGAGATTGTAAAATAAGAGTGATTTCTACAGTGTGATAGTATTACAGCTTTTGAAATGCTGATTTTTCCCTTACCCTTGAAGGCCCTCCTAGTCTCTCTAAGAAGAAAGGGCAAAGCTAAAACAGGTCATACAGAGACTCACAGAGGAAAGGGAGCGTTAAGCCATTGCCCATAAGACTTGATATTCCAGGATGTATGTTGAAGTAGTTAATTATGGAAGGAGAGCAGAGAATCCTGCAATCTATGCTGTGTTTCTTCTCTCTAGCACTAGGTGCTAGGTGACTTTGAAAAGAAAAGCTGCATGTTTTCTCCAGATTCAAACACCTCCTGTAATTGAAGTCACTACTCAATAGGAATTTCTTATGTCCACAGGTCGATCATTCATTTTCAGAATTGCTTAACTTTTCATGCAGATCTGTGGCATTTTCAGATTTAGAGGCAGCCAAGTCCATGAACTTCACTAATTTCCATATACTGTGGGGAAAACGATCCAGAATGTTTTGCATTAAAATTCAAGGTTCGTCCAGCACACCTTCCATACAGCATGGCTGCAAATTAAACTCACTTAAACATTAGGAAAGGTGCCAATGCAATCATAATAGAAGGCTGAAGTGCTGAAATGATAAAGTAGTTCTTTTCCTGCCTTCCTTGGCACGTGTTCAACACCACACTTTGATTCAAGCATCACACCCCATTTGGTAAGACTCTTGAGGGTAATAAAAGATTACATATTAGGAGCCTGTTTGTAAGGAGAGGATGTGAGGTATGAGTGGAGGCTGATACATCATCTGAAAAAACTATGGTTTTTTTGTATGTAAGGGTTGTGGCAGTTTGATTCTTAGGCATATGTGCTTCTGAATGAAGAACTTCTGGACCATGACTCTTCAATAAATGTCACAGTAATGTAGACCTTGTTTGGACACCTGCCAGACTGAAAAGCAGCCAGTGCCCCACTCTCATCAGCTGGATTAAAGATGCTGAGTGACTGCTCATGATGTCATCCGCATCAGAACTGTGTAGCATGTCATTTTTCTGTGCACTCAGACTGATTGGTTACTTCACAGTCATTCTATACGTGTTTCTGCTAAATAGCTTGGGGAGCTGGTTGCATTTGAAAGGGTTTTTGGTTTTTTTTTCATTGAAAAAGTTCATTAACGTCAGTAACACTTTTGAAATGCACTGTTGCTTTTGATAGTTTATTTTTGTCTCACCATTTTCCATAGATATACTGCTTGCATTCATTCTTGTTGGAAAGGTTATAAAAATGGGTTTTGGCATTCTAATTTGTTTCTGATCTAATATTTGGTGAGTGATACAGAATATTTTGATGGTTTCCTAAAATTCCCTCAATTACTTGAAGTGACAAAAAAGCTATTGCTTACACACACAGAAACATTAAAAAATTACTATTTATAATACTTGGAAATATGTTTTTCATTTAATTTCTTATTGCTTAAATTTTGAATGCATTTTAATGCTAGAAAACATCAAAATGCATTTTAAAATTGAAATTACATGTATGGAAAACATGCTAGAAAGCATGATTTCCATACCTGTAATTTCAATTTTAAAATGCCATTTGGAGACACTCTCTTTTAAGTGTGATGGGAAGTTGCTATGTAGATATTGTGTTCCACATTCAAGTTGTAAATATTGTATTTATTGATGTGATGTGCCTTTTAAAAATATATATCTGTAAATATATATGTGTGTGCACAAGTAGTCCTGATAAGAATGAGGTAACCATTTTGCATTAAAGGACAGATAAGTAATGGTAATAACATAAAACTGTAATTTTATTTTATTTTTTTCTGATACAGAGCTGGAAGCAAAAATAAGATTTAATAACTTTTAAAATAAGACAAATTATCTCCCAGATAAGGATGGATTTAAAAATGTGAGAGATAGCATTAGGCAGAGATTGATTGTATCATTCAACATTGATAACGAGAGAGTGATCTTGTTCTGATCACTTTGAAATCCAGTAGCAACTTCTGCTGTGATATCAACTCTGCTAGGAACACAGGGGACATACCAGTGATGGGAGAAGGAGGGTGTCTGAGTATAGTGGTCAGTTAGAGAATGGCTATCTGATGACAGTGTTGGGTAACAGGGAAATTATTAAAGTTGTGCTGGTTTTGGCTGGGCTGGGGTTAAATTCCCTCCTAGCAGCCGGTGCAGTGCAGAGGATGGGAGCAGAGCTGGTAACACACGGATGGTTTAGTTGTTGCCAAGCAGTCAAGGGCTGCTCAGCTTCTCTATCTGCCTTTAAGGGTCCCTTCCAAACCAATACATTCTATGATTGTCCCTCAGAGTAGGGATGGAGAGCTATTGTGTGGTTTAGAGTATGTGAGAAGGCATGTCCTGTGTAGTGTAGTAGTCCAGCTGAAATTGAGAGCTGTTTTTCTATAAATGTGTTGGAGGGGAAAAATATTTCTGTTAGAGGATAAGATTAAGGACGTGTAAATAATTATTAACTGGTCACAAATAAATTGAGAGTAGGTTTGAAGGACATCTGCAATAAGATGTTAAGTGAGGTTCTAAAATGAATTCTCAGTATCATGGAATCAAAGGATAATAATTAGGAGTCTATTGATATCTGATGTTCTGGTATATGTAAAGGATGTTTAAAAAAGTCTTGGCAGCCTCTAATTTGCACTCATTTGTGTTAATCTTAAACTTCAAAGCTGTCCTGGTCATTTGCTGAGACCAGAGAGGATTATTTTGTCCTGTTCTTCCACTGATGTAGAATTCATGTTTTTTTAAAGACTAGATCTTAAACCTAAGAGGAGACAATATGGTAGCAAGTTGCATTGGAATTAATTTCTCCTAACTGCTTTGTTGGTGTATCCTACTAATATTTTTAGGTTTAAATTTCTCTCCATATTTAGTATAAGAAAGAATTTTAATCTCCTCAGCTCCAGCAAGTGTGGCTGTCCTTTTCTATTCTATCCTTTTTTTAAATCGTGGTTGGGCTTTATGCTTCTCCTCCCTCCCCGTACCAGATGGTAGAGGAGGAAAGGGAGGTGTAAGTCGGTTTTCTAGGGTGATTTGGAAATTACATTTAAGGAATTCCTTGATTTCATTCTTATATAGGTTATGTATGATGCTAGAGTCATCTTTCATCTCTTCTGTTCCCCTCTGGAAGATTAAGTTGTGGAATTTTGTCTCTTGCTGCGTGTTTCAGGAATGTCTGAACCACCTTAGTCAAGATTCACAGAAATCATTGTGAAATAGTTTTGCCAAAAAAGCAATAGGATTAGTTTCTCAGTATATGTGGCCTTACAAGTTGTTGAGGGAATGTTCTACACTCTCAGTTCTTCACTGGGGGAAGACACAGTACATTCTCTCCATTTTGTTTGCACAAATTAAAACAGTAATTGTGTGAATCCTCTATAAAGGGCCAACCCGAAATGAAGAACTTCCATACGTGAAAAATTTTATTTTCAAGCACCATGAACAAAGACAGGTAAAAAAATTTAAAGCTACAGGGAAGCTATTACACTCTCAGAACATCTGTGTTCTCTTCACATGTGTTCCCAGGACCCACTCATCCCCGTAGACAGAGCAGATAAAAGCTGTGCCTGTGGAGCTCTCTAAAATCTGCATATGCAAACAGTAACGGCTGCTTGTACATGCAAACTTTTGGGCTTCTGTAATTGCTATATGTAAAATAATTCAGGGGGTTTAGTTTGAACTCAGTGTTGGATCTTCCTCAAAATTTAGAACCAATCACTTAATATATTCTTTAGGTTTTGTCTTCAAAGTATCATTTGAGAACATTTTGAAAGGTAGGTTTCTGTATATTTAAATAGTTATTGGATGGCTCACTATGATTTCTAAGTTTGAATATCAGATTATTTTGATTTTCTTGAGATGCAGAAGTTTAAGTGATGGAAAAAGATTGACTGAACATATTTAAAGCATAGAATGTATGTATGTATACATAGAAGTGTAAAAATTGTATATACAAGTGTGTGCATATTAATGTGTTCTCTCATTCTGCTTTATTGTAGTCTTAAATTGTTAATGCTTGGGCCAGGCATGTTTTCCTACGTTTTGCATTTTTGCAGCATCTACTGTTAAAGGTGATTAGGTGTTACAGTAGTTGGACAGATAAATACTAGTTTCAGTTATTTAATATTGGTAAATATTTTCATTCATGTCTTTGAAGTGGCAGTTGTTTGGGTTAGGTTTAGAATGTGAGGACTTGAACTTCTGTCAACAATAAAAATTCATATGTTTTCAGTGTTTAGAGCTATTTTGGAAGAGGTGATACAAATAAGTGTTGGTAACAAGGGAGATAAATTCTGTTTAATCCATTAAATAAGCAGGTGGTCATTAAAAAAAAATACAAGCCTAACAAGATGTAATTAAAGAATGTTTTCCTTCCATTTTGTAAATTTTTAAAAAATCTTAACATAGTACCTTATTTTAAATTGGGACAAAAAATAAAATTTCTTAATGTTTTCCCGAACCTGTAAATCCAGATGAAATTCAGAGTAGGCATTTTGTAACACGTTTTAACTATTTATTTCAATTTTGAATTTTAAATTTTTTATCATTAAACCTAATTTTGTTTTTTTCTGTGCACAGAAGTTTATAAAAACTTCTATTGCAATAATTTTTGATAATTTAGAGCTTGATCAGGACCAGCCCTCCCAGTTAGTAGTTTGAGTGGGTCAACACTTAAGAATCATCACAAACTAAATGCCACAACTCTCTTTCAAATAAGTACAGAGAAGTCTTACCTCACATCTCTGGAGAAATTCAAGACCAATCTGGATTTATTCCTATGTAATTTAATCTAGATGACCCTGCTCAGACAGGGGGGTTGGACTAGATGATCTTTCAAGGCCCCTTCCAACTCCTGTGATTCTGTGAATTCTATGAGTCAGCTGTTTGGTTCCTGATATAGTTGAAATCAATAAGTTTACAGAAGTATACAAAAGTTTTTATATTTGCTATAAGGCTTGTCAACTGGTCATAAATATATTTGCCCAATATAGTTTTGTTTCACAGTGTAATAAGCAACCACTAAATATTGTGTTATTCTAGATTCTTTAGTGTTAGCTATTATACTTTCTGTGTCCTAATTAATATTAGTCAAGATAACTTTAAAAATTTAACTCACTAAGGTCTCCTGCCTCATTATTGTCTTCTATGCCATCATTTAGAAGAAAATGCTTCATCAAACCCAAGTATTTAAATCATAAAAAAAATGAATAGCAAAAGCACTAGAACTCACATGATCCAAAGCCTCTCTCAGATTTTACCATCTTATTTTCTCAATGGCCTCAGTCGTTATCTTCCTTAGCTCATTTCAGAGAAGCAAAATAATCCCTTAGTTTCACACAGAACCATTTATTCCTAGAGGGTACCTAAGGGCTGTGTGTGTAACATTCATTATTTTACCTCCAAATATGCTTTCACCTCTGGGCTGGAATGAAGTGTAGTGCTTGAAGGCTCAAAATTTTCTGCTCTTTCTAGATGACAGTGGTTCTTTAGATTGCCTCTGAAACGAGAAAGCAAATGGTGCAATCTCTCCAAAAACCACCCCCAAGTTACACCAATACTGGAATCTGCCAGCATCTCTTGGCAAATTTGGTAGAAAATAACTGTTTGTTTTCTTGCTGCAGTTTTCAGTTGAGGATTTTCTGATGTATTTTAGTTAATATAGTGGGCTTCAGAAGCCTGTTAGCAACGTATGCTCTCTTAATTTTTACTTTACCTATGTCTAACAAATGTGTCTGAGAAATATCAGATATATTCCTTAAACTATTCATGGCTATAGGATAATTCTGGATACTGGTTGTGTCCTCTTTTATAAATTTACTTGTGATTGTCCAGCACTTGTATTAAATGATGAAACATGATGTAGGAGTTGTCATTCCTAGCTGCCATGTCAAATGATGCACTCGTGTTCTCCATCATCACTGATAATCATATAGCGAGAGATCTGAATGAAGGCTTAAATTAAGCACCCCAGATCCAATTGTAATAAAGGGTACAACACTACTGTTAAACAAATCCTATTCTAAGTTTGTTGTCAAGAAATAGAGAGGGAAAAGCAGCTCCTCTGTGTGGTTTGGATTAAGCCCCGATTCCAGAATTTTGGGGTCAAACTCTGTAATGCTCTGTCCTTTTATTTTAATTCTTAATCCCTTTCTTATCCCCCCCACCCCATCCCCCCTTCCCTTACCCCATGTTACTCATGCACATGACTACATCTCAGAGCAGAGTTCTTTTCTGAACTGTTCCCATTGTCACTGGGCATCCTGTGCACTGGATGCTATCAGTTGGGCTGCAGTGTCTGCTGAGGCATATGCAAAACCTTCCTTTATGTGTGATTTATTACATGAGACAAACACCTGACAATCTTCCTGATATTAGGTCAGCTGCATTTGCACTCCTGTGAATGAATGGCAATTTGAAATGTATTCCTATCTAACTCTTTTGCTTTACCACCTCCACTGTTCTCTCTAGATTTTTGCCCATTATGTAAAATCTTTGTCTTGTCTATATTATTTTAAGAAGCAGTTCACATGAAAACCTGACTCTGCCAGTGCTCCCGGAGTGAGTGGTATTTGATTCCATTATAACACCAATTAGCTCATCTGGGAGTGGTGTATAACTCAGCTTTTATTTTTTGACGAGCTTGGAATTTAATAAAGTATAAATGACCCCTGCCATGTAACCTTTGTAGTAAGTACAACAGCTTTCAAAAGTCTGAAATTAAATAGTTTGGCTCTTCTCTTCTGTTTATAAAGCAAAAATAAGAAAAATACAGTAATGTTTTTGTCTGCATCATCCTTTTTATCCTATATTGAGATTTAGGGAGTCAGTCTGTGAACAATCTGTGAATGTTCTCAAAGACTATATGTTCACTTAACTATTACAATTTTGCCATATTCTTGCCCCTTATGTCTTATATTCAGAAGACAGAAAACAGGCTACGTTGTCTTGAGATTGGAGAACTGTTGATGGCTGCTGTCTAAATGGAACAATGGCATGGCTGTATGCTGACTATTTTTATCCAGCCAAAGCACAGAGAGTTATTCACTTAAGGGGTAGGACTCACAAAAACTGGAGAGATGAAGTTGTTGATGTAGGTATCTAGATGTCCAGCAGAAATGTTTTGCTGAGATAGCCAAGAGAAAAATCTGAAGAATCAAAAGGGAAGGAAGGAGGTGTGTTGAAAATAGGGTTAAAACTGGGGCTAAAACCAAAGACTGCAGAGCTTAGAGAAGACTTCTTGGTCTGAGAATGTGTGAATGAAGTAAGAAAGGTCAAAATACTGTAGATAGCAGAAGGACAGTAAGGAATTTAATGCAAAAAATGGTGCATGAGGTGTTTAACAGACGGGTAGATGCAGTGCTTGAGGACATGGTCTAAGGGTAGATTTGGTGGCGGTAGGTTAATGGTTGGACTGGATGATCTTAGGGGTCATTTCCAGCCTTAACAATTCTATGATTCTACGATAAGATGTTAGTATTTTATCTGGATGAGTAGAAATACACTGTGTTTTTGAAAGGTTAAATATGCATAGTGTTAGAAAATGTGTACAAAATACTGTAATTTATATTTGAAATTTTATACTGCAAGCCAAAATCCATGGGCCTAAAACTCAGGAGAAGTTGAGTGTTTAAACTAGTGGCATTTGTTGGTCCGTCATTTAGACATCTGTCATCATATTGTGACTGGGAACCTCTGTAGACTGAAACTGTTTCATGAAATCACCTTCAGACCAATGCACTTTCAAGAAATCACAGCTTACAATTTTTTGTGAGATTTCTTAGAGAAAAGAAACCTTGTTCCCCAGGTGCACAGGTCAGGGTGTCCAGTTCTGCGTGTTCTCCCTGGTATTTGGGGGGGAGATGTTTTGACACTGCAGTGGAAAGCCGTGCAGTTGTCCAGGAGCTCTGCCTCATCTCCTTCCAAAATGGCAGATGGAGCTTGATGGTTTTCCACTTCAGCAACAACGTTCCTGAGATTTTATTAAAGCTGTTCTTCTTCAACATAAGATTTAAGATGTAAATTATTTTTCCTAGGTGATTGAGGTATTTATTTTTAATAGTTGGAGTATAAGCCTAAAGGGTATGTGCATAGACCAGGCATGAATGCACGCAGACACACACACACAAAATATAATCTTTATTTCTATATACATTCCTGAAGATAAAACTATTTTCTGTTCATTTTAAGGGAAGTTACTATTTTACTTAATGAAAAAGTGATTGTTATATTTAAAAAGAAATGAAACATACTAAATCAGAAGGTATTTCTAAAAACTTTTACACAGCAATTTTTTGTCAGGAACATTGATCATGAAATACAGATAAAATTCCAATTTTTAAATGGTTACTGTGACTTAAAAAAAAAAATAAAATTCTTTCATTTTCCCTGAGGTTAAGGTACTATCTGACTTATCCATTTCTTTTTCCTTTCTTCTTAAGGCTTAATCCTGCCTTTATCAAAAGCAAGGTCTGTTTGGTGTGGCTCCTTAGTAATCTTGTGAGTTTTTTCCGGGTTGATTGCCTTCCTTTTGTTTATAAACTGATTTGTATATAATCCTTTGGGATCTCTCTACAAGTAAGATGCTACAGAAGTGTATGCTAATTAACAGACAGCGGTTTTGTTCATATTCTAAAAGCTATAATTGAAAATTATCTGCAAATGTTTCTACAGCTATTAATTTATTTTTCTCAACTTTTCAGAGTTATTACCACTCACCCTGTGAATGAATTCATGGCAAAATTAATAGAACTTCAGGCTTTATTCGTCTACATGTGAACAGGTTCATTGAGTTGCTACTGGTTCTGTATAAAATAGCATCCTATTGCATATCAGTGACCTTTTTTTTTTACTTTTAATCCATTTATGCAGTTTTAGGTCTTGTTCTTCCTACCTGAAAAGGAAATGAAGCCTGAAAATAGTGAAAAATGCATTCTCATTTCAAGGCTGATCTTTTATCTGACTTATACTGCCATCATCTTCAAATCATGCAAAATCTGCCCTTTTCAAACTGAAGTATGATAAGTAGGTATTTAATGAAGGCTTACAAAAAAAAAAAGTTGTACCAGAATGCAATAATATCAGCAAAGCATGAATGTGCCAATGTCTAGTGCATGCACTAGCACAATAGATGATCTATATGGACATAATTAATGTAACCATACATGTACTGATCCAGCATTAGAGCTGCTGTGGTATGCTTAATCCAGCAATGAGAAAAAAACTTCACAGTAATAGTAACTCTTTGCCATAAAGATAGTATGTGATATGTAGTTTGAATTTTGGAAGCCATGCACAACATAAGACTTTGCATCCTTGCCTTTACTATTCATAGCTGCATTTGTGGTATCTAATCAGGAATTAAATCTGACTTTCAGTAATACCATTATGTTGGGTTTTTTATGAGTTTTGTTGGTATCTCCACCTAATACCAAGATTAAATAACATCATTTTCTGGTTACAAGATGTTTCTACCATGTAAGAAATTACTTTTGCCCTCTGCTAGTATCTGGAGAGCAGAATTGGGATAGTCTTAGATGTGCATTTTTCCAGGCTTATCTTTCATGAAATACTTAACACTAAGCATCTCCATACACATTTAGTACATTCTGTCTGCTAGCATTCTGGGGAAATGTAAATACAAGAAGGTTGTTTGGGACGTGGGATTTAGAAATTTCAGATTACTTTTTTTTCTCCAGCATTGTAAACATTAATTAATATTCACCCATCTGTCTCCTTGCACTTCCTGCTTCTCTATTTATGCAAATTAGCCTGACAGTTTAGTGTGGAGGCTGGCAGGCCATTAAGGGGTGCTTTGTGCAAATGCATTGCAAGAACATAGACTTCTTGTTTCTTGTAGTGAGGAGACTGGCTCTGAGAAAGCTTAGCTCCAAGTATTGAGACATAAATAAAATGTAATGCCAGTTCTTTGGAAATATATTTCAACAGTTAGGGGAGGTGTGCCAGGAAAGTATGAAGTGCATTTCTGCAAGGGTCTGGTTTGTGAAATGAGTTAAGCTGATTGAAAGTCCAACCACACAGGGTGTTGCTGAAGTCAGCACAGGATCCAGACCACCTTGTTACGGTATTTTTGCAGCCCAATTCGGGCACCTCTTAGCTTCTTAATGCTCTGAAGTTCACAATTCCCTGGTTTTAATCACCTTATTGAAACAAGGTGATTTTCTGTTTTGTAAGTGGAAAGGTGGGAGTAAGGTAATGGTTGAAAGTTAATCATTGGGAGTCTGCATGTGCTGTGCTGAATCCTAATCCAAATCTGATTTATTGTTTGCCCTAATTTCTGCGTCCCTTGCAACCTTTATCATATTCATTCTACTGTGAACTAGGAGGGTGTTATTAATGCTACTGCACAAATAAGGGAGTAAGATGTTAGATCCACAAAAGGAAGAAATGCCTGACTCTTGGACTGTACCAACTTCTGAACTGTCAGCTTTATATACATGTACTATCTGGAGAGTATCCATAGTTGTGATGACAGTGAGAGGGAAACCACAGAAGCCTTTCAGTATGAGAACAGGTTATATTGGAAATAAGTTGTTCATTTTACAAACTGAAGAAGGCTCTTTGGTTTCTGTGAAAAGACAAGAGGAAGAAGGGACACCAGTTCACACTTCCTATGTGCACGGTAAAGGTTAAAGAGGCAAAGCTCCTCTTCTGGACAAACTTCAGCATGAAACAGGTGAATACAAGTATATTTTCTTTTGACCTTAATACTGTGGGTGTTCCTTAGGTAAGCATTTGTTTTCTATTTTGGGTTTCATAGATGTTACACTGAAGAAAATACCTTATCTGTGTATTTCAGGTTTAGGCATGAGAAGAAATGTGAATGGCCTCAGTCCAGACATCATAAAAACAATACTCAGAATTTTCAGAAGTAACGACTGTGCCCACAGGGCTTTACTGGTTAGAAGTCCAGTGCTTGGCACACATATGATGGGAACTTTGACTGACCTTTTGCTCTTTAACTTCGATAACCATATTGAGGAGAAATTTAGTTCTAGGTATGCTAAATCCAAAGCAAAGTCTTACCACTCTACAACTTTACCAGCCAATTGTCTTATACAAGCAAGTGTCTTCACTTAACACTTCTTCAGTTTACCCATCAAATGAGGAATGTCTCTTTTATTTCAGAGGAAGTGCTATAAGGCTTCATTAGGTTCCAAAAATATTTTGATAAATCCTGGGGCAAACAGTAAAGACCAATGAAGATGATCTACTCTGGTTCTGTAATAAATCCTCCTCTACAGACTGTGAACTACAAGAGTCTCTTCCGACAAAGAAACCAAGAATCCTTATTTCTGTTTCCAGGCTCAGGTTTCATCTTTACTGCATTAGTGATTTTTGTGTGTGCAGCTGTGCCCTTTTATACATTTTGATTTCTAAAGTTAAGTGGAAACGTTTCTGCACTCTTGTATTTTCTATAAATTATTTTGGGTTAATATACACAAATGCAGGGAAGTGTATAGGTTCATAAGATGAACTTATTTCTGGTTAAGGTTGAAAAACAAAAGAGCTATACATACGTGTTTAGGTCAGAAATTGTCCTGATAGTATATATGTACATAACACTATAATAAAATAAACAAAGGCAAGATTTAACACTGAATCAAACTGGTGATAAAGTTCTCAGTTCTATCATGACCATTCTGAAAAATAGATCATAATGGAATGATCCTTTTAGCTGTTCTCATTTCCTGGTTGACATATGCCTTGAGGCTCAAGGATTTGTATCTCTCAAAAATTATTCCATTTCACATGTTCTCATTAAGCCTATTAATGCTAATGCTTATCTGAATTCTACTAAGCTTCAGTTTTCTGTGTTATCTTAGCACAGCTAGAACTATAGATTAAAGGTGCTTTATGTTTTAAATTTAAAGGAAAAAGCTTTTCTGAAAACACCACTTTCAGATTTAATTGAATATTGTCCTGATGCTCTTGGGTGAGTGGTATAGATAAGTAAAAGTGTATCTTTATCTTCGTTGCAGTTTCAAGAAACTCCAGGGAAGCTCTCCCAGCGCGGGTTGCCTACACTCGAGTATCTCTTTCGTATTAGCAGAATATCTGTGTAATTACTGTAATTGTAACTAATTGTTATCTCCAAATCATGAGCAGGTGGCCGAGAGGATCCAAGCCAGGGCCTGGAGTGCACTAGAAGCTCTCATAGCCCTGGCTGGCCTCACCAGGGCCTCCACCCATATCCCTGCCCACAGGCCCAAGAGCGCTAAGCTCAGGCCTGTGTCTTCAGTCTCTGCACTGTGCTCTGAGTGCTGGTTGCTGACTGGGCTGGGTTGTGCCTAGCCACAGTCCATGTTGGTCCAGGCCCTAACCCATAGGCAGACCTTCTGCCTTGAGCTGCATTGTCATTCTGAACCTGCTCAGTGGTCACTGGACACTATCTCACCCTGCCCTGATCACCTTTTTTGTCACATTCATTTGGCTCATGTATCCTCTTCACTTAGGCACCGTGCTGGGCCCTGATGATTGTTATGGGTACAGATACATGATGAGGAATGACAGACCTTCTGTCTGGAAGCCAGCTCATTGTGCTTTGTGACCTGATGGTTAAGTGGAGACTGAGAAAACAGGGTTTAAAATACAAGCATCTTTATGGGGCCTCCTTCAAATATTATGAAACTGTTCTCCACATTTAAATGATGTCCTCTCTTGCATGGTACATAAGCAGAGTGGAAGAAGCCTCTCAAGTTTCAGTAGAAACAGAAAGCAAGTGGGGCTTTGTTAGCAAGCTTACAGTTTGACTGAAAATAAAACAGGACTCAGAAGGTTTCTACCTTTAGAAGTTGGACTGGAAATCAAAACTGACAGCTGTCTTTAAGTAGTCACTTAAAATACTGTTTTGTTTAAAATAATAGCCTGTCTCATAAAACAATTTTCATGTAGATGTACCAGAAGGCTGGACTGCTCTTCAATGAGACCTGGACAGGCTGGAGAATTGGGCAAAGAGGAGCCCAATGAACTTCAATGAGGGCAAGTGTAGAGTCCTTCCCCTAAAGAGCAGTAACCCCATGCAGCAGTACAGGTTAGGGGTTGACCTGCTGGGAAGCAACTCTGTGGAGAAGGACTTGGGAGTCCTGGTGGACAAGTTAACCATGAGCCAGCAGTGTGCCTTTGTGGTCAAGAAGGCAAGTGGTTACTTGGAGTGCATTAAGAATAGAGTGTCCACCAGGTCAAGGAAGGTTATCCTGACCCTCTACTCTGCACTGGTGAGTAGTGTACTGTGTCTAGATCTGGACTCCCCAGTTCAAGAAAGGTAGGGAACTGGGCTAAGAGTCCAGTGGAGGGCTACAAAGTTGGGGCCAGACTCTTCTCAGTGGTACCCAACAACAGGACAAGGGGCAACAGGGGCAAACTGGAACACAGGATGTTCCATCTGAACATGAGGAAGAGCTACTTTGATCCTTGTCTTTCCTTTTACTCTTTCAAATAATTTGTCCTAAAATGCTTCTAGACCTCCTTTGATGCAGCCAAAGCCTGAGACAGTCTTAAAATTTTTAATAACACAACTGGCAAAATATTTTGTTGAAATTAAAGGCTAAGCAGTGCAGATACTGATATTCACTAGAACAAATAGATATAGTAAACTGCATATCTGAGCAGCTTGGACATGCAAACAAAAATGGGTTATTTCTTTGCTCACCATTCAAGTATTTGCTGGTCAGGCTGTATATCATGCATGTGCTATGTTTGAGAGAGCAGGTACTGTAAACTGATCAACGCTTACTGCATGACATATCAGCCAGAATTGTTGGCTGCATGGTTCTAGAGTATAAAATTCCAAATCTCAAGGGTGCAATTTTCTCAGTTTATTACACTTCTGTTTATTACATTTATTTTTAGTAGCTTGAATGCTCCCTTAGGCAATATCATCAGGAGAAAAATGAGAATGTTAAGATTAGAATATGAGTTGTAAAATGATGCAGCACATTTTGGGACTTGCTGCCATTAAGTTTCAGATGTACAGAGTTACTTACTTTCATGGCTTGCAGTCCAGTTTGGGTTTGTTTGGTTTGTTTTTTTGGTTATTTGTTTGTTTCTCCTTTCTTTTTGTCAAATAGAGGAGATTAGAATATGCATCTATGTCTTTTTCAGAGATTAAAAAGGGAGTGAGGGAGAAGTTACTTTTTTAATCTGTGAAGCAAAGAATTTTGTCACTAGTAGAGACCTAGCAGCCACTTCTTGGTTCACTTCATTTTTGGCCTTTGTGTAGTAACACTTGGGAGGCTTGTGCAAGGAGACAGGCAGAATATTAATGCAGTCTAGCATCTTCCAAATAAATCCAATGTCCAAGTGTGCTAAGAGTTAGTGCCCTCACTTAGTGGAAAACATCAATGCCTGAGTTAGAATGCTTGGTCATAATTTAGGAAAGTTTGCATGCTGTGTAGTATGAAGTACTCTGCATACATTGAGTACACAGAGTAACCTTCGGTAATGTTGAGCCTCTGGCTCAGCTTCTGAACCCATATCTGGAAAAAAACAGCCAAACCCACCATTTTGTGTTCCTGTTTTGTGTTTTGTTGCTCAGATTAGTTCCAGAACTACCTGTTAACCTGAAAAACATCTCTTTTCTCTTTGTGTTCAGATTTTATCCTGTTTAGCTTAGTATTTTTACTTGTCTTTCACTGTGGATTTGGAAGAATTTCTTCCATATTTCTAACATCAGAAAGTCTATTCAGTATTTAAACTCACTTGGCTATAATAACTTGAAATTCCACTATTTAAAATAATATGTCTATAAGAAACTATCTTCTGGTGATCTGGATATTATCCCAAGTGTGCAGGCAGCTCTGAGTCATAGTTACTGTATTACTTCTGTTCTGTCCTGGGATCAGTCTTCAGGCAGCTATAGATCAAATGCATCAGTGCTCATGGGCTCACCCACCACAACAGACACTACAGCTAACATGAGTTCTAGCTTGCACAAAATTTATGAAAACTGGACTTGGAATAAAAAGTAGAAACAAATATCACAGTTTGGAAATTGCATTCTTTAGTACTATAAACTGTATTACTGTAAATCTAATGTGCCAAAAGAAATGTGTACGAGCTGTGCCTTAGCCAAGAGGTGAGAACAAGGAAAACTGTTGGTAAGTCACACAATCACAGAAATGGAGGGGTTGGAAGGGACCTTGAGAGATCATCAAGTCCAACCCCCCTGCCAGAGCAGGTTCCCTAGAGCAGGTCACACAGGTCAGTGTCCAGACAGGCCTTGAATGTCTCCAAAAAAGGAGACTCCACAACCCCCTTGGGCAGCCTGTCCCAGTGCTCCATCACCCTCACTGTGAAGAAGTTCTTCCTCACATAGGTGTGGAACCTCCTGTGGTCCAACTTGTGACCATTGCCCCTTGTCCTGCCCCCTCAGGCCACTAAGCAGAGGTTGGCCATCTCCCTTTGTCTCCCACACTTCAGATATTTTTAAATATTGATGAGATTCCCTCTCAGTCTTGTCTTCTCAAGGCTGAACAGCCCCAGCTCACTCAGCCTGTCCTCACAGGAAAGATCCTCTAGGCCCTTCATCATCTTTGTGGTCCCCGCTGGACCCTTTCCAGGAGATCCCGATTTTCTTTGCAAGTCATTGCAAACAGGACAATGCAAACAAGACCTGAGGGTAACAATGTGTGATCCAAGACAAGTTCCAGAACCTGAGAGAATACCTGAAACTGCTTGCAAGATGCAGAACAACAACACTGGGGATGGCTCATACTTCCAGCTTGACCTAACCCCAGCTAGATCCCTTGCTTAGTACACTTACTTCATTGAATGTAGCATCTTTCTGCCACTGTGATGGGGGAGTAAGCTATTTAAAAGGGCATAATATGGCTGTTCATACTTTTCTGTATAGAAAAGAAGATAATTTCATTTGGTATCTGCCCTGTTAGTATTGAACTGAAAAGGAAGAATGTGAATCTAACATGCTGTGTTGGGGTAAACATTCAGGGGCATGAGACCCCTCCATGGTCAGGCTGCAAAATTTCCTAGAAGGGTTCCTCAGTTTTCTTTGGAAAGAACTATCAGGGCTATAGCAGTGTGTTGAAATCTAATCAGTCCAATGCTGAGAGAAACAATTAAAAAAATATAAATTAGTGCTTGTGCTTTTAATTTTGCATATTTTTGGTAGTTTATTTTCACAAGTTATTAGATTGTTATGCAAAACCTCCAATATATGAAGATGTTTACTCACATGTTTAGCTAGGGTAAATAGCATGTTCCTAAGATAATTTCATATATAGAAGACTGTGACAGAATAAACCCGTCATGTTTCCGACACCAAGGCATAAATAAAAGAAAAAAAAAAATCTCAGGGAATTTGTGGTGGAGCCAAAGAAAAGAAGGTGTGGGAACAAAAGAGGGAAAGGAGAAAATATCTAAACTCTGTATGTGAATGCATGGAAGGATAAGTAATGGCCTTTCTCTGATCAAATTAAACTGATTGGCTATCTTTACCCTTTTTTATTAATTCATTATGTGAACTGAGCGGAAAACTCCATTTCAGGACTGAAGTTCCCCAGTAGGAGTAATTTTTCTATCTGAAGGATTTTAGATGCTATTGAAATAATAAAACATTATTTGCAAATTGGGCCCAAGGGTTGAAGGTTGAGACCTAAGGTTGCCTTATGCAACCTGGGATCTCATCTAAACCTACACTTCATGTAGGATGGGTGCCAGGTGGCTCCTGGAGCTGGGCTGGCAGGGATTGGCCAGGCTGTGACTAGCATCACCTCAGATGCATCACAGTGTAACTCAGCCTTCCACATCCAAAGTAAGGTTCCTTAATAGTTGTGGTTTAGCTGCAGCTGAGCACCACAGGGCCAGTTGCTCCTCTTTCCCCATGCGTCCTCCCCACCCACCCCCAGTGGGATGTGGAGGAAAAATCTGAAGAAAAAGCTAAAACTTGAGCGGTGAGATAAGGACAGTTTATTGGGACAGCAGAGGGAAATAATGACAGTGCTTAGAATGCAGAAAGAGAATGATACACAATGAAATTTGTTTACCTAACAGCACAACCCAAGGACCATACACTCAGTATGCACACTAAGACTGTCCCAGAACCACCCTGCCCCCTCCCCTATTAATTCTCTTTTCTGCTGAGCATGACATCATATGGTATGGAATACCCCTTTGGGTAGTCCTGGCTGTGCCCAGTCCCAGCTCTTTGAAGCTTAACTCTATCCTAGGAGAAACCAGGACTTTGATTCTTGGCAAAGGAGTTTCTTAGTGATTTATTCTTTCCAGAGCTGGTATACTTCTTTTCTGCTTTCATAAACATTTTTCTTTAGCAAGTCTAGGGATCCTGTGTCTGATCTGGATAGTAACAACGTTAATCTCTAAGTTCTAGAAAGCATCTAGGTAATTTGATGTTTAAATCACAAGCATATTTTAGAAATCTCATTTGATATCAATGGAAGTGAGATACTTGGTTCAGCCAAGTTAGGAAAAAACCATTGAAGGAACTATTTCTCATGTATGTTATACATTAGGCATATAAACCTGGAAGAAGTCATTTTTGGTAATCTAGTGCTTTTTGTAAGCACTTGTCACTTCTCACCATATGACAAAAATCATTATGTTGAGTTAGTATTTATTTTGGATTTTGCAACAAAAGTCTTGTGTGATTGCAGCTGAATGCAACCTGGGAAGTCTGGGCCTGAATGAGCTATTTCTTCTAAAGAAGGAACTGAAGTCTTTTCAAGGTAGTATACTCTGCTCATACCTCCAAGGGCCAACTCAGAAGGCTGTGAAGACTGACTTCATTAGTTTGGCTTTAACTCTGAATCCAAAGGTCCTTTTACTTAGTTCTTTAAGAAATACTTTAAGAAACAACCTTTGTATTTATGGGTTTTGACAACGCAGTAAGCCTCACAGGGCTTTCTTCCTAAATTAAATAAAATCTGCAGTGCAAACTATGCAAATGTACTTTGTCATTCCCCTCCCTGAGTTGCCTCTTAGCATTTAATCACAGTGAGCACGATTAGGCTTGAGTAGTGCTTTTCCCACAAGCACCTGTTGTGCATCTAAATTGAAAAAGAAAGAAGAGGGGAAAAATCCAAAGAACCAGTCTGTGGCCTTGTGACAGGGAAAAGAGTTTCTATTTTCTCCTCAGAGAATGATGTTAGCATTGATAACTGTAAGGTGAAATCACTTAAGATATCCACCATTAGAGAATGTTTCACCACACACTTCACATGTGTGGTTTCTGTGGCATATGCTAGATCTTCTTCTTCAGTTAGACACAGAAGTTAAGATCAGCAGCAGTTGAGTTGGCTGGAGCAGCAGTCCATGTAGCTCATGTGGTACAGTTTGAAGATGGAAACAAGGGCTGAGGGGCAGAAATTTTAAAATATCTTCCTTTGGACTTCATCATTCATTAACATAGACAATAGTTGTGGAAACGTTACTGGCAGCTCACATCAGCATGGTCTGAACCTAGGAAAGGAGTGGATGTTACAGGCTGTGGATTTTTGAGGAGCAGATGAAGTGCAATAAACAGGAAGAATGGGTTACATCCTTTACTGACAGCAGAGTGATTAGTGCCCTTGTCAGGTACCCATGTAATGGTGTATCTCACTGCCACAGATTCATGGTTTTCATCATGAGGTAATAATCTAATTTATGTGCTTCCCGTTCTCCATGGTTGAGACAAAAATTATTTTGTTTGAACTTTCATCTATCATCTATGGAGGTGTCAGGCCTTTGCATATCAGGACTTGTGTTGCAATTTAAGTTTATACATAGTTTAACACCTTGCAATTTATTTTTTTTTTATCTAAATCTAACTCTGCTAGAGCAAATTAAGATAACAATGATGTTACTTACAGGACTAAAGAGCAAATTAAGATAACAATGATGTTACTTAGAGGACTAAAGACTTTTTTTCGGGTATCTTATTTAATGAGGCCTCATCAATCTGGCTTTTCATCAACTAAGAACGCTCAGCACTCCATCAGAATCATTACAATCAAGGAAAAATATTGATCCCCTTATCTAGCAGAAGCAATAATCTAGATACTGTTTTGTGCCATATTCAAACAAGTATTGCAGAAATAGAAAACAGATAATAGAGGCACTGTTTAAATTCAGCTCTGAACATAATGGGAAATACCACTTTAAATGATGTATAGACTTTCTGAAAAGATAAGTAATGTAAATGGATATGAGTATCAGAGGAGTTCGCTTAATATATAATTAAGTATTACTGAGAAAAGAATTGTATAGATTTAAATGCAGGGAGGGGAAGAAAAGGATAAACTTTATAGCTTTTGCAGTGGAGTAAGTGGCTGGAATCTGTAAAATAAGTAAGATTAGGGCAGCAGAACAAAGTTGTAATGGCAATACTATGGTCTACAGAGTACCTGAGAGATGAGAAAGCAATTTTCAGCCTGAAAGAAGAAAAGGAAAAGTACTGGAAGTAAAGACAGAGCTTATTTCCTCTAGACAGCTTTTGGACATAGCTTGGAAATAGCTACAAGACAGCAATTGAGAGAATAGCATCTGAAAACCCACCTAAAACAAAAACCAAATACCAAAAAAATATAAAACCCAATTCAAAACCAAAAAATCCCCACCAAACCAAAACGCAAATCCCCACTAATGTTCAGATTTTGTGAGTGGGAACAGAGTCCTTCAGTCAGCCAGAGAGCAGACAGTTACTGTCCTCCAGGGTCCTGGCTCAGCTCTCCCCTGAAGCAGGTGTGCAGGCTGGATGTGTAGGCTGTGACCTCGGGGTGGAGGCAGGATGACTGCTTGTAAATACGAGTGTGTTCACTTATCTGTCAATGGGCAACACAGTAGGTGTTTTGTCTACTCATCTCCTACAAAGCACCAGAGCTTTTTCCCTCTACCTCTTCTCTTAATTTCCATAGGTAGTTTCCTCAAGAAGTCAGCCGTGAAAGGAGTACAAGTTCAGTGAACAAGCAAAAAGCTTGAGCTAGTAAATGCACAGCCTCAAGCAATGCCCCGATGCCTTTTTCTTCAGTTGTCTTTGTGGCTTTGTGTATCTATGATGGATGATGTGATACAGGATACTGACAAAACTGTGGGCATGAGATGCTCAGGCATCTCCAAGATTGCAAAAGAAGCTCTGTCTTTTTGTGAGTACACTTGCACTGAAATTAATTTTGCCTGGGGAGCATTTTAATGCTCCCATAAGGGGGAGCTGAAACAGTTTGGGTCTAATTTTAATTTTGATCAAGAGGTTTTATCTATTCTAGGTATACACACATGGCTCAGAGGTGGGTCTCAGGTCATTCTAATGTCAGTCATGAAATACAATTTCAGTGCTTACAATTCTGTCTTGTACACTGTTTTTTAAAGATCCTGCATGTGTAACAAATAGTGTCTAATTACTGAGAAACCTAAACTAAGAGGTAAAAGAAGGAAAGATTATGAGATCCCTCGGTATCCATGCCTGCTGATGCTGTTTTCATACTTCCTTCAAAAAACAAACCACAACAGCACAACCCCTACTAGGAAATAGGGATGCTAACTAAGCAGTTAAAATTAAAGAAATAATTGAACTATTAATGAGGGTTAATGGTTCATTACCTCACCATTTCAAATATTCCACAAACTAAGCTGAAAACTTCCTTATGGAGAAGGTATTCATATTTCCATTTTGGAGATAAGAGAAACTAAAATAACATTCTTGAGTGCACAAGAATTAATCTGTAGTGAACTAGTTAGGGCAGAGTGATGTGGATTTCTAACATAGTGCCCTGTAAAAGAGGATGTGAAGCTGAGGAAGTATTTTGACAGGTGTATGTTCACCAGCTCATCGTCAATTCCAAAGATTTGATGGGACCTTACTGAAAAGTGTATTGTGTTTGTGGCCCCATCCTCCCCAACTTCTTTCTTAAGAGAAAAAAAAAGTTAAAAATTTTTCTCTACAACCAGCTAACGAGTGTAATTGTCTCCAAGGTGCCCAACTAGGAACTGCAGAAACCTTTATATATAGATATATATGAATACTAACTATTTTGGGGGTGTGTGTATGTGTGTTTGTATGTTTGTATATATGTATATATGTGTGTGTTTGTATATATATTCAGGTTGAGCATTCCTGCAAGTGATGTCAGCACAATTTTATCAGCAAATGAATTCCAAATAGATCTGCATATATGTTTTCTTACACTGTGTTCTATTTAGTTTTCTTGAGTTCGCCAGTCTTGCAGTAGCCAGCAGAAAAATTTTATCATAGCCATATCACAGGGAATCAGTGCCCAATTACATTCACAGGGCTGTGTTGTGGCTGTTGGGGTTTTTTTAAATGTCACCTTTCTATACTAAGAACAGGTAAGAGGAATTTTTGTTTGTTTAAGTGAGGGTAAGTAAACTAGAACGTTGGTGTGTCATATTAATTTAGTTTTAGAAGACACGCCTGTGCACTGCAGAACCCAGATAAAAACAATTTGCCACTCAGAAATTAAAGGTAGCTTTGTTTTAAAAAAATAAAATAGTAATATGCTAACTTAAGGGTATCTTTAAAAGTGTGATGGACTTCATAAATATTGTCAACAGATTCGTTTGAAGTACTTGCTCGCTTCCACGTGAGACTTAATTGCATGCAGTGGTCAGTGAGTTGGTTTTAGCTTCAGTATTATTTCTTTACAAGTAGAAATCTGTTTTTTGCAAGATATCATTAATATCCTAGCAGGAATTTCTTTTTTTTAACCATTAGTTTTTTATCTCATGCAGAGGACATCAGATATTTATATTTCTTGTACATTGTTTTTCTGAAGTGCTTTTCTTGTGTTTTCCTCATGTTTCTCACTTAGTTGAAATTACTATAGCCCATTCTGTCTGACTGTACTTTTCAATGAAAAACTCACACATCCAGAATCTTCTTGTATATCAAAATGATTTAGCTTGTGCACTTGTTATTGATTTCATCAGTACTGAGGGAAAGTGCTGTGTTCTGATGTACTTGGAGTTTTTCAGAATCGCTATCAAAAAAAGAACTTTATTGACCAGCTTTATTGCCCAAAATATTCACGTAAATCTAACAAAGAAACAGTAGTTCACAAAGAAAGCATCTATCACTGAAAGAAAGTATAGAACACTTTTCATCATCTGCTTCTGATGGTGTCATTGAACTTGTCTAAACAATACTTTTGTGGTTCATGCTGTCAGGAAAGCTTTGTGCAAGTTGGTTCAGTTCAGCAGCAGCTTGTCCGTGTGTTTCTGATCTGTAGGAATAGTAGTTTTAGTAGAAAATTCTTGCTGTGGTTTTAGAATTAAAACATTCTTTTATATTCAGTTTCTATATGTTATGTTTGAAGTCATGCTTGCCAAAATGGATAACAAATTTTGGAAGAAGTTTACAAAGAAATTACAACTTAATCTGTGGTAAAGCTGATTGCAAAGACATGTGGGGATGGTAAAGTTGCTGTTTTTCCCTTCACCTGGTGCAGAGAAAATGAAATGTAAACAGTAAACACTATCCAAATGGACTCAGAAGATCTCTGGTATTTTTCTAATTCAATCTCTGGATTTGGAAAGGTACTGCTCCCAACATAAACCAAAATTTACTGAGTTTATGTAAGGAGAGTTATTTGTATGGCCCCGTCCTTTTCACTAATGAGGTCTGAGTGCTCCGCTGAGACAATGGCCTTTTGCATCTGATCCTTCCCCAAATAAAGCAGGATAAATTCTGAGAGACCATTTCTGTGCAGGATTAGTGTGTGTTTATAAACACATTGAGTTGACAGGAAAAAAAAGAACAAAATAAGATGCTTTAATCTAGTTCGGGAAAATAAATATGTATATTTCTTTCCTTCTTGATTTTGTCTTAAATGGGCTATCATTTAATATCAGCTAATCCCAGAACAGTAAGACACTTGATATGACAGAGAAAACTGAGAAAAGTGTGTAAAGGGGAGATTTATAGTTCTGAGGCTTTGGGGTTTTTTTCCTCCTTCATTTCCTCATGAGTTCAGTGGCCAGTAGTGAATTGATTCCTCATGCAGAATTGTTTCACTTGGTTGTTCTTGGGGTTGCTAAATTCATAAACTGCATGCAGCCTTTGTATAGATGTTGTTGTTACACTAGGTGCAGTTAGGTTAACTAGTTCAGAGGTAAAATGGCTTAAAATTGATTTCTATAGATAACCTGATGAGGTTTTTGAATCTGAGTCTGAAAACAAAGTACTTCTGCCAGATAAACTTCCTAATCCTTTACTCAGAAAGTACACTTTGGCTGCTCTTCTGTCTGCCTGATGTCATTCAATCTAGCTATATCTATTTCAGTGACATTTATGCATTAAACTAATAAAATTGTTCCTAAATACATGCAGGTAGGCTTTCAACTGAAGTGGTGAAGAACACAAATAAGAATACACAGCCTTAAGTCTGTGGAGCTGAACTGAGGAACCTGAGTACCTCTATGAGCTTTGTGCTGAAATCTCGCTGCTCTGCTGACATATGCACCTATTCCTATCTATCACTGGCTTTTTTGTCTGTGTCAGAGTTAGGTAAAGCTAATAGTCATGACCCAGATATGGTTTTGTTCTGGGGTTTTTTTTTGTGTTTTGAAATGGAACTTATCATGGTCTCTGAAGGTATGTGCAGCAGGAACTTAATTAAGGACCTTGATTTTGCTGGGTAAAACTGAGAGAACCAGCTTTTATACAGTGGAACGATATACACAGAAACAAGCAGTTTAGAGCTCCTTCTTGCCTAGTAAGATCCTTGTCTTGTTTGCATCAACTCCTGTGCTGCTATAGTTGAGATTTATGAGACTTGCAAGATACAGTTGGTCAACTCTTTTCTGTCATTGCTCTAGTTTGGCTTCATTGGGTATAATTCTACATATTGGACAAGATTTGAAACTCAATTTTGAACCATTGCATTTATCATAAGATTGTTAGTTGGTTTTTTTCCCATCAGTCTTCATTAGTTAGCAACATGTTTGCCAGGTTTGTATTGTATGATCATGTCATGTCACCTCTATATTTTCATTCAGTGGTAAAAGAAATTATTCCAAGATACATCAACTGTGAAAAGTATGCTGGATCTCTTTAAGTGAGAAGAGATAATGTATTAATGTCAAGAGATTATCAGAGTCACATTTGATAGCTAGCTTGTAGAACTATGAAAGCTGACTTTAGTCATATCATAGTTATGGTTTTTTTTCCTGCCTTCCTAGAGAATAAATATAGTTAATAAACACTGATACTTTTATCCTGCTGACATGGTAGGGAGAAGGTAGGCATTGTTTATTACCTAAAGGCATAGAAAATCTCAACTAGATGTCCTATCTAATAAGTGAGATATCGAGACTGCATGTAAGAGTTGTAATTACTGGTTTAATTATGGCCACAAGTCCTCAAGTTTACTTAGTCTCAAGTTTAGCATCATGATGATGTCCACTGTGTGTGGCCAAAACAGTTCATGGAATGCAGCTGTGTTCTTTGGCTCAGATTGTTCAACAGCTCTAATAAAATAAACTTATTAAGACAAAGCTGTATTTGTTTAATGCTAAAGTATTTTCAACAGTCTATCTTAAACAATTACCTCTTTTTTTTAAGTCCTAATTTGCCTCCATTTATGTGGGTACCTTAGACACATTCTACAGAGACACTTCCAGGCTTCTTTATCTCTCTGCCTGTCTTCCTGTCAGAGCTCACTGATATCATACATCACAGACCCTTGCAAATCTTGCTTATGAGATTAAGTCCCTTTCTAATTATTTTTGTGCTTTGCTCTGCTCTGGTAAAAGACAGTTTTTCCATTCTGTGGATTAGTGATTTTAAAACTTGATATACCACTTTTATATAACACTCAAGGTTGGATGTTCTTGTGTAGGAAGTCATTCTATGCCTCCTTTTCCTTCTAAATCCTAGTAAAACTAAGTTGCAAAGACATAAAAGAAACAAATATACATAATTTTACAATATTTGCTACTGACTAGTCCAACTGCAAATGTTTTTATTTATAAATGTACTATATCATACTACTTAGTATTTACATTTATACTATCCACTTAAAAATAATTCCACACATCTGACACACAGCATCTCTACTGCTTTATTGCTGTATATCAACCTATCATAGTTTGTAACCGTATACAGTAGGAAGTCATTTCTGTGTGAAGGGACATTTTTGAAAGATCTTTGTTGTCAGGATGGAGTAAAACAGGTGTAAACAGTAGTTCACGTTGGCTGTGCTGCCACTGACTGCTGAAGCAGACAGACTAGATTTAAGCAACTTGTTGCTCTAATTACTTACAGTTGTGTTCATTAACAAGTGTTTCAGCAGTCACTGGGAATTTACATGCAGTGAAATAGGCTGCTTCAGCTACATAGCCTGCCTCTCTCCTCTTATGTTTTAAGGCAAAACTCAGATGAAAGGCAGACTGATACACAAAACCATTATGCTTCCAGCAGTTTTATGCTTCATGAAAAGATGAATCTTCTAGCAAGGGATCCCACTCTATTTAGGTAGAATCCTACTGCGAGGTAGCATTCAGAATGGCATAATAACAGGGATCAGTGTCTTGGGGAATTGCAAAAGGGATATAGAGATGGTAATTATTCTTTTTTTAGTCACTAGCACAAATCCATTCTAGTTGAATAACAGAACATATGCTAGCAGGTTGTCTCAGTCCATTTAGCCAGTAGCTATAGCCATCGTGGGTGCAGTCAGTCACCAGTTACTGTAGGTAGCCAGATCATCTGGAAGTCATAAAAATAAATAAATCATTATTTTATAAAGACTAAAGAACTAAAAATCAAAACACTAAGCAAATGTTCAAAATCTTACATCTGTGCACTGAAAGTTTCAGATTCATGTAAAACCTTAGAGCAATTCTTCTTTGTGGCTCTGTAATTTGGGCTAATATGAAAGGTTGATCTTGGCTCTTCATACAGCCCATGGATGTTTCTAATGTAGTACTGAAGTCGTAAGAAACAACCCCTGTTTTCATATGGACAAGTAGATTTTAGAATTTCATTTCTCAGAGGTGAAAAGTTTATTCTTAAATACTGAAAATTACTTTCCTTTTGCATCTTTGCCAAAGTTGTTTATTTCCTGAAACTAAATTGCATACTTCAGAAATACATTTGATGAATCAATCAACTTGAAATAATATATAGAATGGAAAGAAAAGGATTTCTAAAAGTGTTCAAACAGCCCGTTTCAAAGCGTTAAAACAGTAGCAGGTTTTAGTTGGAAATGCTGTCAATTTATCTTAAGAAAACCAAAAAATAACATCAGGATGGCAAAATGAAATACTTGAGTGGTCCCCAGCTAAGCCTGTGAACAGTTCTTCTCTGTTTGATTAAAATGTTTTTGAAGCAAGAAAATGAATGTATTAGTAGGACAAGAAAAAAATTGTCCTCCTGTTCCTCTGTAACAAGATGTTGCATTGAAGCAGGTGAACTGAAATCCATGGGAAGAAAATGCCTCCTGGATCTACAAAGTGAAAGATACCTATTACAGGGTTGGCAAATATTAATTCTTTCATTTAGCTATTGATTATACTGAAATTGCATGAAACAATTTATGCTCTGCGATAACCTGAAGTGCACATTTCAGACAGCTTTCCAGAATCTAGTGTAAAATCCTGATTTGGTATTTCATGTGCCTCATGCAATGTTCTTGTGGGAGATTCTGACACTAAAAGGCTCTGTGCTTTCTATCCATATTGCACCTTAGGAAACATACAAGCAGAATATATTATTGGGATGTTGGGTTTTGTATGGTTTCAATAGAAAAGAGGCAAGGAAATATTCCCAATGTTGACAAGTCTACTGTGAGAACAGAATTCCTCTACCCAACGTATTTTATTTCTGCCCAGTGGAGAAAGGAAAAGCAATATGCCCCATTAAAGTGATAAGATTTGGCTTGTTTGTACAGTTTTAAACATAATTTAAAAATAAGTAAATTCGCAGATCAGAGCTATTCAGTACTTCTGCTTTTGGTCCTTTTGACAAACTAGAAATCAAAATAAAAGCAGCCTTGACTGATCTTTCTCAGTTTGTGTTCCAGAAGTTTCTCATCTTTTTAGAACTTAGATCTAGACACATTTCTACAGAAAACAATTTCAATATAAAAACCATTTATAATCTCATTGTGAAATATTGTTTTAAAAATTATTTTTTCAATGATAAGTCAGCATGTGATTTGAATATTAATTTACCTCTTCTCTCCTCACAAAGTAATATAGTATCCAATTTAAAAGGAAAAGTATATATAGTCACTTGAATCTTCTCATGTGCATCATCTTCCCTTCCCTTGACAATGATGTGTTGCAGTATTGTAAGTCACTTGTCATAGAATAATTCATTAATGTAACTTCCCATAAAAAGTAGTTTATTCATTAAGCAGTTTATTTATTAAGTTTCTTTCTGTTTAGTAAGAGACTCTTAAGTTTGTAAGAGTCAACATACACATCCTTTATTTAATAATAAGTCAGTGTTCACTTCAACAGTAATAGGACTTAACAATAAGTCAGTGTTCACTTCCTGTACAGCGGAGACATTTGTGTGTCCATTGACCCCATAGCAATACAGTTCTGCTTCCATAGGTTTGGATGTTTGAGGTAACCAGAAATAATTTCCCAGAGAGCTGGACATCTAGTTATGGCATTTAAGTGAACGGCTTTGAAATAAGTGGAAATATTTTCTTTGTTTATTTTTTGATGTTGATTTAAAATATATTTCATATAATATGAGCATATCTGTGCAGAACTATTTTTAGGAGGATAGAAATATGATATTTAGTGCTCAGAGAAACCGAATGGAATCAAACCTTAAACACCTTATGATCAGCTGTTAGGAAATTTTAATACAACAGTACATGCCCAATTGTATCAAAGAAGTAGATGCAAAATAGTCTTTGCTATAACCTAAGTTTAGATCACAGATTCCTAAAGAATTGAACTCACTGGTAAAGAAGAAAGCTTAACTCTGTATTTTCTTCAGTACAAACTTTTGTCAGGAGATTCTTATTTGAAGATGTGACAACCACAGTGAGATGTTGTCCCAGTTGCATGAGGAGCTTTGACAGCATATTTCTGTGGACAACAGGAGGAGAAAGTGCTATTAACATAAATGCTGTCAGATGCTACATCAATTCTGTGTTGGCTTTGTTGATTGCTGACATCTTATTTTCTCCATCTCTGGGACGGGGGAGGTGGGGTGGCGGGGAAGTTGTCTTGAGTGTTGAGCCTGCTTAAAAATAACTCTTGAAATGATCATTTGCAGCCTAACTTTTCTGGCATGTGTCATGCTTTTAAATTCCAGTGCAACAGTTTATCCTAATACTGGATGCTTCATAGGCTAACATACAGAAATCACATGTACCACAGTTATGCACTGCTGATTTACTAACTCACTGCTTAGCAATAAATAAGCCTAGTAATATTTCTCTCTCACTATTTAGTGTAAATGCTCCTCACTTCTCATATATCTGAAAGTATTTGATTGAAGGAACAGTAACTAATCTCAAAATCCTAAAAAATAGGTGAAGCATTACTTGCTACACTAACTTGGTTTTTTGTTGGGTGGTGTTTTTTGTTTGTCTCTTCTTTTTATGTGTGAAAAGTTAAGAACATAGTCTTTTTTATATATATACAACTTTGTAGTTTCTTAGTAATTATGTTCTCAAGAGAAAAAGAATCCTATTTCTTCGGAGAATATTTAATGAAACGAAGTTTGAAGAGACGTAAATTCATTACCCTTAGTGGAATCATGTCAATGCTTTTGATTTATATGAAACTGTAATAGTTATGTCAGATGAGAACCTGACTGTATCTTTGTATCTACATAGGAAAAGTATACTTTTGAAGGTGGGTGCCCCCCACAGCTGGAGAGAGTGGAGTCCATGGGCAGGGGGGACGACGACGACTAAAAGCTGCTGTCTAGTGAAGATAATGCTAGATGGTGGCTTATCTGAGGATTCAATACTTACATGCTTCCTTTCTTTCACTTTCCCTGGCATTAAAAACATGTGGTGGCTCCTGTCCTTAATCAATGGTGTGGTGGCATTGCTTGTAGATGTATTGACTATCTTTGGGAAAAAAAATCTAGACTAACTGTAGTCTCCTGCTAGAGTGACCTATTTTCATTATAAGTTCCTCCACCCTGCCACTTTTAACATTTTATATTTTAAAGGATTTGATGAAAAATATTTTAACTTGGGGAGAATTTTTAATAGTTTGTTTCTCTACTTTAGCTTTACTTAAAATAAACAAATTTGTATCGTACTATAAACCAGGTTTGCCCGTTCAAAATAATCTTTCCGTGCTACAATGAAATGGATACCTGGATTTTAACATCCTCATCTTCATCAGATGATTTTTTTTTTGTTGCCCAACATAGTTTCTAATTAGATTATTAAAAATTAAAAGTAGACAGATGAGAAAACATTTTTGAGGCCTATAATAACCAAAGAAATGGGAAAAGAAATACTTCAAGTCACTGGCCTTCAGGAATATGCTGTAGTTCATTGAACTGGACCAAACTATCCAATGCACATATTCAATGACTTATTGTGAATTTTTAACCTTTCCTCCAGACTCCAAAAAGACATATCCTTTATTTCTAAAGGTAATTAAATGTGATTGAATCAAAGATTAAATTTTGCCCTGTAGATTTCTTGGTAGTGCTTCTATGAACCACTTTGCAAGAGAGATTCTCAGTCAGATTTGGCTTCCAGTGGTGTCCAGGCAACTTCAGTACGCCATTATAATTAGAAAAAACTGTTTCCCTTAATATAGAAAATAAATTATCCATCCAGCACTGCTGACAATGATAAGGAAAAAAGTAAAAAAACCCCACCATTTTTGTCTCAACATCATTTCATTGTCTATTCAAGCTGAGTTTTAACCTACACCAGGATAAACAACATCACAGACATGCTGGGATTTTGCTGTAGCTATTGATTTCTCTGTTTAAATCCCTTGGTGGTGAATGGTGACAATATGAAACTTGAAAATAGTTGCAGAAGAGTATGGTTTTATCCTTGGTGGAATTAATGTATTATACTGATTGGCCACATTACGTTGTTCTGTGGGACATCAGAAACTGAGAGCATAGGATGAAATCTGCTTTATTCTGAAAGCACACACAGTGCTAAAGTAGACATTAGTCCCCAGATAGTATTATTTAAATAGAGTTAAAATCATCCTCCAGTAAAGGTCTGCATTATTACAGAAAGAGCTGGCTACTTGTTTCCTGATGTCTGTAAGTGAGAGCTCTTTCATTAGGTTTCTGAGGGTATACTGTAATTGGCCAAAGCACATAGATTAGTTTTTGGCAAATCGTTTCCTATATCTCATGTCTGTCTGCTATGTTTACCAAGATATGCATCCCTAGAATAACAGAAATTTATACAAAGGACTATATACAATGACTACTGAAATTTCTTGAGGGTTTTTTATACTCTTTCCAACAGAACCATCTGAAGTGTTTGTTTCATGAAGAACTGGCAACCAGACACCCCAGCTATTCTCATGTCCCCACTACAGGTACAATTAAGATGAACACTGTCCTTGTCACAAGACAAACTGGTATGCCTGGAGAGATTTTAACCTTTTATTGAACTATTAAACAACAGCGTTACAGACAGGTATCTTATCTGTCTGGAAGTAGAGTCTGTAAAAACTTTCAAGCTGTCTTTCCTAATTTCTATTTTGTAATTCTTTCTTGGAAATGGGAATAAGAGGATGTTACTCTTCGGAGTCAGTCTCATTTTTAATAAACTCTAATGGTCTTCTTTGAACTCCATCATTACTGCAGATCTATAAATAGTAAAAAAAAATAAAATATTGTTCCAGGGCACTGACATTCAAGGATGGTGAACTATGTGTAAACCAGGTAACCCACAAGCAGCTTTTCCTTGACAGTCTTCCAGTAGTGTGCTTTGCACTTTCCCATCAGTACCCTCTGTAGTGCAGCAGATTATAAGATTATAATTTGATACAAGTGTATCTTACTCTCTCACAAAATGCATTTTCAGGAAGGTTATTTGTGTGTCCCTGTGAAACAGAGATTTTTGAGATGTTGCAATTCAGGGAAGTCTTTTACTTTTCCCTTCATTCATATACCTAATTTCTGTCTGGACCCTCTCTGCTATTGCCAGACTAAAGTGTGTTCATAATTTCTGAAGCATTCGTGGGAAAGGGCATACATTTTCTTTATTTATCCTCATAAATTTTTAAAAACCCAACACATAACACTCATTGACAGGAAAAAAAGACTGAGTGTTGCATTGTCACATAAGACTGCAGATGTGGTTCTATTTCTGTTAAGCACTAAAGGAAGAGAAAGTGGTGAGGAAATTGTACTAACAGCTTGCTTTCTGGATGGGAGAAACAAAGATATTCATCATTAGCCATGCAGAATGTCTGGGCCAGGAATTCTGAATATGATGGAAAGAGGGATATACAGCTTGCATACATGCATCAGAAAGGGAGTCATGATACAGGTTGTTGTAGAGACGATTGCAATTGCATTAGCATTGCTGAGCTTGACATTAAATGTCATGTTTAATTGCAGCTTATTTAAGGTGATGCTTGTGGCTGTAAGAGTGGTGAAAAAAACAGATGCATATTTTATTTAATAATAAATGGGAGGTCAATGGGACTTTGGCCAAACACTGCTGAAAGGAATAAGGAAAAATGTATCTGCAACTTTGTGTTATAAAGTTGTGTTTTTCTGCATGAATCTCAGTTTTAGCTTTTCTCTCTTTGTCTATATCTTATAATAACAGAAATCTGTAAGTTTACAACTGAACAAAACACTTTTGAAAATATCATGTAAGGAACCATATTTGGTGGTGGAATGGTTTGAATGGCATAATCATTCATTTCTTTCTCTGTTATTTCAGTAGACGGAACTATCGATTTATTGTTTCCAGATCCTGACTTGTCATGCCTGTGTTCTCATCAGGAGGCCAGGGAATCTTGATAACCTCCCTTCTTCCTTTCTGTGGAAATGTTTTAAAAGCTCAGAAATGCATTAGAGCATTCTGCAGTTTGCTGCTGTAAAGGCTGAGTTAGAGGGAACAAGACTAGGAGTCTAGATAATGGATAAGTTCCTATATCCTTTATTCACATCTGATTGCTCCCAAAATTCTCAGTGTGGGATGATCTAAATTAGTTGTAGGCAATGAAACAACTCAGTTTTAGGAAATCAAACCAAATAAATTCTTCAGTCCCCGTTCAAGTTCAGCTGACTGTTCAGCTATTGTGGTTGAGTTTTAGTCTTGGCTAATAGCAGATCATTAATATATATTTGATTTAACTAGATTTGAGCTGGATCATTGTAGACAATACATCATTAACTAAGGAGTTGACTAACGAGCATGGAATAAAAAACATGACTTCCCCTAGGGAATGACTATAGCTCTCTACTTCATCTGCTAGAGTCTCATTACCATTTCCCCTTCCAAAGCTGCACTATCACCCCTCTCCAAGCTACTCAGACTTTCTAAAGGCTGGACATGAAACATTGTGCCATGGAGGCCAATGGCAGAGGAGGAGGCCGACAAGAGGATTGGAGGGCTGAAGCACCTTTTCTTTGAGGACAGGGCAAGAGAGTTTGGCTTGCTCAACCTGGAGAGGAAAAGTCTCCAGTGAGACCTTATTGGGGCCTTCTAGAACCTGAAGTGGGCCTATAGGGAAGAGGGAGAAGGACTGGTTGTCAGGGAGTGTAGTGATAAGTAAAAGGGTAATGGGTTTAAACCAAGATATGGTAGGTTTAGATTAGACATTAGGAAAAAAAAAATTTTACTAAAAGGGTGGAGAGGCCCTGGCACGGGCTCCCCAGGAAAGCTGTGGCTGCCCCCTCCCTGGCAGTGTTCAAAGCCAGGTTGGATGGGGCTTTGGGCAACCTGGCCTAGTAGAAGGTGCCCCTGTCCATGGCAGGGGGGTGGGAACTAGACAATGTATAAGGCCCCTTCAAACCCAAGCCATTTTATGATTCTATGATTCATAAAACAAAAAAAGTAGGGTGCTGCATACATACATGCACAGTTGTGATCATGATGTGTCTAGAAATGACCTCCATCAGTGGCATTTCTAGATGGTGTTTCAGATGAGTCCTTGCATTCATTTATAGGATGTTGTTACCTACAAAGCTCTGCACTCAGACTTAGGAATGAAGAGTATGGTTGTCACATCTACAACAGTTTAGTAGAGTTCACATTAACAGTGAAGAGTCTTCGAAGTGAAAATGTCTTTGAAATAATTCGGAGAATAGCACAACAGTGTATAGAATAATGAGCTTGTGCTGTACGTGGTGGTGTCTACTGGGGAACAAGACTTATTTGGCAATTTTGTTCTGGTTTTGTACAGGTTTTCCCATGGAACATAGCTTTTTGTTCAAATCATAATTGTCATCCAGAACTGAAAAGATTAATTTTTTTACCATCTAGTTACAATCAGGGTTTAACAAAAGCTTCAAAAGAATTGCTGACATTCAGCAGTGGTTTAAACTAGGTAGGGGAGGCTTGAAAGCGGTGCTGTGGTTCTTCAGTTTGTCAAAAACAATCAGTTAAATACTTTTGTTCCTTTGTCAAACTGCAGCTCTTGGATTTATTGCTTGCTTTGTTGTCATGAGACATGACTACTTTGTTGTCACGAGAGGAACACTAGTTCCTCACAAAGATATGGTCCCTGGCCCTGTTGTAGAGGTTGAGTACAACTGTTGGAAGGAAAATAAATATTATTTTCAGTAAAAGAGTATCTGTAATTTTACTTCTAAGACCTGATTAGAAAAGATCCAATTTTGTGACATATCTTTGAGTGACTAATGATTTTTTTAAAAGAAATCAGTGGTGCTTATGACTATACTTGTAATACAGAGTCTGCTCAGAAAGTTTTGAGGCCCAGATTGTAGTCCTAAACCAGCAAGTGCTTTGATTCTTATTTGTAAACATTAAAAATGTCTGGTTTCCTTTTGTACCTTCCCTACCCAGTGCCAGTTCTTAAATAATGAGGTTTTTGGTTTTAAATTGATAACTTGAAAATGTTAAAAATATATAAACAAATTAAGGAAAATTAAGATTTAAGGATTTAAGTACTAGAAAAAATTAATTTCATAAATTCTATGTGATTAAGTTATTAATGAAAATTGACTTCTTTTTATGTAATTCTTAATATAGAAGGAAGATCTGGAATGAGAAACCTGTAGACAAAACAGGAATCCATTCCCACATGTGACTTATACTTCATAAAGACATTTAATCAAGAAAGATTAAAATAAAATCACAACATAAAAATTTATGGGGGGTTCCAAGATAATTATATTCTGTATTACTTTGTGCTTGTGATCTGGTAGAATCTTTGTTTTTTGGAAGCTTTTTTCACTTTTACTCTGAATGAAACTGCACCTGTACTCCTTAGGGCCTGACTGTCTGGGGAGACATTTTCAGTGCTCACACTCACACCTACTCTGTGGCTGTGGAGTATCTGAAGAGTCAGGATCTTTGGTGTTCTCCCACTACATCTGTTTGTGGCTCCTTTCTTTTTGTCTGACAAAATCTTTCTAAAGATAAAGATAAATTCACAGAAGAAGTTGGAAAAAAATAGAAAGGATATTATTCAAAATGTCTTTTCCCTCTCCTCCCACTTCCCCTGGGTGATTTAGGCAGAGAGAGGCATTCAGACAAGGGAGAAATTACACGGGTAATTTTCCCCCATATCTAAAGAACATTGTCTGTTAACAAAAGTAATCCCAGGAAAAGGCCTCAGCTAGAGTACTGTGTCCAGTTCTGGGCTCCCCAGTAAAAAAACAGACCGGGATCTCCTGGAAATAAATCAGCAAAGGCCACAGAGATGATGAAGGGCCTGCAACATCTTTCCTGTGAGGAAAGGCTGAATGAGCTGGGACTGTTCAGCCTTGAGAAGACTGAGAGGGGATCTCATCAATATTTAAAAATATCTGAAGTGTGGGAGACAAAGGGAGATGGACAACCTCTGCTCAGTGGCCTGAGGGGGCAGGAAAAGGGGCAATGGTCACAAGTTGGACCACAGGAGGTTCTGCACAGATGTGAGGAAGAGCCTTCTTCACAGTGAGGATGACAGAGCACTGGGATAGGCTGCCCAGGAGGGTTGTGGAGTCTCCTTCTCTGGAGACAATTCAAGGCCTATCTGGACACCGACCTGTGTGACCTGCTGTAGGGAACCTGCTTTGGCAGGGGGGTTGACTCGATGATCTCTCGAGATCATTTCCAACGCCTACAATTCTGTGAATCTGTGAAACCTCTTGTTTGAGGTCTAAATCCATGTCCATCTCATTTAGGCCAGATTTTTTCCATATTAACCTACTATGCTCTTTTTTTTTTTTTTTTTGTGTGTGTGCAATTCTAATAGATCCATATAACAAACTAGTCAGCACTCCAATCTACAGAACACCTATTCTCATCTTATTTACATTAATCACATCCTAGTAATATTCCACCAACAGCAGATGAATTAGCAGTTAATTTAATTATAATTTATATTTACTCATCGGAGGTTTTGCCTGATACTGAATTTGTGTTGAATATCAAAATGCTTTGCTGAAATAGAGTTCGAGTGATTTTTTTTTTTCACTCACTGAGGTAGAGAAACGTTAACTTCAGTGACTATAATTGTGAGCTAGATAATCATGCTTTGTGTTTCTAAATGCTGGATACATTTATCTAGAGAATTACTATAATTTTTAATTCAGAGACTTAGTTTTAAGCTTGGCTAAATATGTTATTTCTTCCGTTTGTTGGTTTAATGCATTTCATGAAGATGCATTTTTGCTCAATGTAATACACAGCCAGTCACCTTTATATGTGAGAGACTAATTTTTCAGACTCGGAAGTTTTAACATTTCTTTTATTAATCAGTAAATTTAACAAAAAAAAAGTTTTTTTTTAAAAGTTAGTTTCATTTCTTCAGTAGTAAAAGAAATTTAAATTCAGGGTTATATCCTTGAAATCAATTTTACGTTACTCAGGCATCTAATTAATGGACTAAAAGCATAAAAATTTAAGTTGTAATGTAGTCCATGGAATCAGTTAAGTGGATCCAGAAGTTGATTTATAGCATTAAAATTATGTCAGAAAGCACAATACCTTATCTAACTTCCATAGTATCCAGTAGTTTGATGTAAAGATATTCACACTTTAAAACTAGGTCGATTTTTAACTTAACTTCTTAAGCCAACCTTTAAATTCAAAGTAACCAAAAGAGGAGGTTATTCTGTTCTTTAAGGAGCCAATAAACTAGCAATTTCTGCAGCGGTGTAAATTATTTTCATTTAATAAGCTTTTTTTTTTTTTTTTTAATTTGAAAGGAGTACATATCTTGAATCTACTTTTGTATTTGCCATCTCTGGTAAGAGTTTCATAATGCATGATGCATTAGCAAGTTTTTAAAAAACTAAAACATTCAACTAATCGATGTAAATTATTAAGAATGTGTTAGAAAACAGAAATGTAAGTAAATTTTAAAAATAGAACCTTTTGGTCTCAATTAGAACAGAAAAATAACTTGGGTAGTCTAAATTATCTTTTGTAGAACATTTGATAACCATTAAAGTTTTATTTAAATGTGAAGGCCTGAAGGATCTTAAACAAAAATGATTTCTGTGTGAAAATCTTTTGCACTTCTGATTGTCTTTAATCTGGAGGCAGGTAAATAAAAAATAAAGGTTTGCTTATAATATTTTTTAATTAATTACAGTATTTTTTGTGTTCTGCATTAATGGCTTCAAAATCCATAGAAAAGAGAGCAAGTGGGCAAGTAAAAGTATGATAAAAAATATAAAAACATGAATTTTTAAAGATTCTGCATTGAAAAATATAAATTCTGGCCAATAGTGGGGTTTTGTACTTCAGTAGAGCCAGCAGTGATTTTTATGCTTCACATTTCTCAGTAGATGACAGAAAACAAACCTCTCCTCTGATCTGTTAAGTGAAGCTGAGTATCTCAAGAATAGAAGTAAACAAACAGGGGAAACCACTTCCCTCCAAGAAAACATTTCAAGATTGCATAATCAATGGCTTGCTAATCAAGGACTGTGCAAATAGTTTGCAGGGAGCTAATGGAACAGGAATAAAGCCATAATTGTTTGAATAATAAATACATTAATGAAATCTGGGGTTTCCTTCTGAGCAGTGTTTCATTTAGACTCTGTTTCTCTATTTCATCTTGCCTCTACTTGGAAATTAGAATTGATGGATGTATACCAAGGGAACATCAGTGTTAATGTCAGCAGAATTGGACCCTTTCACATCAAGTATTGGTTTAGTACTGGGAATGAACATACTGCTATTATTGTTGCTTTGAACCTAAGCTAACATAATCAGAAATAATTTAGAAATGTTGACAAAAGGCACCAGCAAATCTCTGATTTCTGAATCCATTACAAGACTTAAAATCAAGTATGTACATGTGGCATATTGTGCACAGACAAAAGTAATCTCATGGTTTTTACAATCTTACTGTATTAATTTGAAATCATATGAACTTGGTGTGATGTTGAACCCAAGCTGACACAGTCTATCTGTACTCTCAGGAGGTTTTACTGTCTTAGAATCAGTATCATATTAATTGCATTTTCATAGCTCCCGTGTGGGAAGAATGAGACACATTTTAATAATCGTTGGTGCTTCTAGAAATAGTTTTATAATGCTGCTGACATTCGTATGTGAAAAACAATGCCTAGACACAGGGCTGTAAGTGGGTGGAAGGGGCTTGAAGTGAAAGAGAGAAGTGTGAACAGAGTGTTACGCTCTTGGGCCTGATGTCTCATAGATTATACTGCCTCTGTATGATGGGGAGACGCTCCAGGTAAGACAGCAACACCTGATAAAGTCCCCTGTGGAGTTAGTTCCCTTAGGAACAAAGAAGGAATGTATTGCTATGCAGGGAATTCACACAATCATACTCAGAATAACAATTTTTGTTTCTTGTTTTGTTTTGTGGGGTTTGTTGTGCGGTGGTTTGGTTACAGTTTTTTGGGGGTGCTGGGTTTTTTTGACGTGGTGTGTGTGGTCTTTTTTTAACATGGAGGAGTTATGATCAATTGCTGCCCACTGATCCAATTTATATTCTGGATAGATGGGAAAAAACCAACCCTCTGTAGCCCACAGCTATGTCTGTTCACATCTGATGGTATAACCTTCGTCTTCAGTTGTAGTTCTTCCTAAAATGGTGATTCTAAGACCAGGCAATGCTTTTTGACAGTAACACCCTGGAAAATGACAATCTTCCTGGCTCTTTTAACATGATTTATATATAGTCTGAGATGCTTACCAACCACCATGTTGGCCTCCAGCTGAGTCACTAAACAAGATTTGATGATCTAAGATTCCATGATTTCTTTGCAAGCTTCCAGTCACATACTTTTACACCATGTTTTATAGTGAGATCAAGTATCCCAAAAGTCTTGGTTTAGATCTTAAGTTCTCTGTACTGAACTGTGATCATTTCAGTGAGGCTTAACAACTCTGGAAATCATACTATATACAAGTAGGTACCAGAATGTTCAGTTAAAGTCTGAATTTCACCTAGAGATAGAACTTTATATCTTTTTTTGTTGTGGTGATTCTCAATCACTTCTTTAAATGAAGATACTTTATAAATATAAACTGCCACTGAAATAGAACTTTAGTTCAAAAAGATTGGGTGCAATATGTCAAGATATCTTGGACAGACATTTCTTCAAACCTCTCAAAGATTCACATAGTCATGAAGCTGTGGTACCTAATGATAACAGTAACACCAGCTCATAAAGTATGGCTTGTATAGCCATCGCTTTTACATCTGCATGTTTAAGCTCTGTCAGCAGATCTTGTCAGTGAAGGGCTCACAAGATCTCATGTAAGACTTGCTTTTTTTTTTTTTACCTTTCTATTGATTTCTACATTTATTAATTGAGGGGGATTCTTGATTCATACTCTAGAGGGGTTTTTCTTTTCTCTGGTTTCAACAGTACCATGTTCTGCAAAATGTATGTGTTTGGGAGGAGGTCATTTAGAAGGAAACAAACTGGCTAAGGAAAACACAGATGAAGTAGCCTTGCTGTTTTAAGCAAAACTGTGTAAAAATATTGAAAAGCAGATGAGGTTGGGACAGAAGTGGTTGTTAATTGAAAAGTTACTACAAAGTTTACAGAAAAAAAGTTGGAAGAGTCCTATCTCCAGCTGAAATGACAGGAATTATTTAGGGTAGGCTGAATGTTTTATCAATGTGCAAATTTGTCAAAGATATAAATAGTTAATTGGAAGTCTCTGTGATCTTTGAAAGATTTGAAGAAATGTCTGTCTTTGGTAAAATTTTCTCAGCCTTTCTCCAGCACTGATGTCATCCACACAATATGCTTGCTACCAGTGCATACAAGAAACTGTTACATGACTAAGAACTGCTGTGATGATTCTACGTGGTTCAGTGTGTTCTGGAAGAAAAAAGAAAAAAAAAAATTTCTCCCCGGGACGGGGAGGAGAACTGGAAGAAAAAGGTAAAACCCTTGGGTTGACATAAGAACAGTTTACTAGGACAGCAAAGGGAGACGAAAATAACAACACTAATATATATTAGAATATATAGGAGCACCTTTCCTACGAGGACAGGCTGAGAGGGTTGGGGCTGTTCAGCCTGGAGAAGAGGAGGCTCCGGGGAGACCTTCTAGCGGTCTGCCAGTACCTCAAGGGGCCTACAAGAAAGATGGGGAGAGGCTGTTCAGTAGGGCCTGTTGTGACAGGACAAGGGGTGATGGTTTTAAAATAGAGGGAGGGAGATTTAGATTGGATATTAGAAAAAAGTTCTTTACTGTAAGAGTGGTGGAGCACTGGAACAGGTTGCCCAGGGAGGTGGTGGATGCCCCATCCCTGGAGACGTTCAAGGCCAGGTTGGATGAGGCCCTGAGCAACCTGATCTAGTTGGGGGTGTCCCTGCTTCTTGCAGGGGGGTTGGACTGGATGACCTCTGGGAGTCGCTTCTAACCCGAATCATTCTATGATTCTATGAAAATACAGTGCTGGTGATACACAATGCAGTCTGCTCACCTGCAGAGCCCAGTGCCTATCCCATCCCTGAAGAGCAACCCCCTCTTCATCATATGACATCATATGATACAGTTAATGACTTTGGCTGGTTTGGGTCACCTGTCCTGACTGTGCCAAAGGAGTTTCAGTTTGGAGATGAGAAGGTGGCACATCTCCAAACCATGCTCAGACATGAGTTTAAACCTTACAAAAGTGTTACTGTAGGAGTTAAGAAATTTAAAGTTTGCATCTTTGTTTTGTGCTTTTTTCTGGTTGTCTTCCATTCCTCTCTCATTCACATTCCTGATGCTATCCCAAGTGCCATGTATGAGGCAGGGAGAGTAACTGACTTTTAAAAGTACTTTAGTGGAGTGTGGGAGGACTAAAATATAAGGAGGGTTTATTGTTTGGGTTTTTTTCTGTTTGATTGTGTTTTGTGGTGGATTTTTTTACCACAAGCAGAGCAAAACTGCTAGGTAATCTCTCTGTGTTTGGCACTTGGGTAATTAATTCAGCTAACTGTAATTAGCTCATGCTACTTTTTGCCTTCAGACACAAAGACATCGTGATTCTTATGAATACTGCGTATCTTCAGTTGGGGTATTTGTTTGGCATAAGCAAAGTCTCAGTAGGGGAGTTCTGAAGACTGCTGGGATTAAATAAATGCCGTAAATATTTATGGCAGGTGATGCAAAAGGACTTGTGTTTATGTAATAGCCAGATGAAAATTACAAGGAAAGGGAGGGTGATTTAGAGGCGGCTATACTAGATAAAAAGCCTCTGGGTAGCTTCCATGCTCCAGGGAATGCAATGGGAAATATGGCATGGGGAGAGAGGCTGAGAAAGTGATTTTTCCCCAACTATTCTGTGAGAGCACATCTCTTCTGGGCTGGCTGCACCTCCATATATTTCTTTTTTGTTTATTAAAAGTCCTATAAGCAATGTGATGTTAGAAGTCGACTGCATCATAACTTAATGTTTGAATCTTCCGAGCATCAATTTTGTTGGCAATAAGTTAAGGAAAATATTTTTAATTAGTTTTTTGATTTTTTCTCCTTTTTTTTTTTTTTATTTTATTATTAACTTGTAGCATCTAGTATTCTACTAGTGTAGTTGGGTCATTTTAATTAAAAAAAAGGGAAAGGCGTAGCCATATGGGTACATATCAGGGGAAAATCAGAAATCACAGGTGAAAGCTGGTGATGCTGTTGTGGTAGAAATTAAAGATTGTAGGGAATGAAGGTACTAAGGAAAGTTTTGGAAACTTTCTGTAGCTTTGGACTAGCTTTGTGGTTTGCAGAGCACCTCTATATTATGCAGTGCTGCATTTGTGTTTTGCTTAAGCTCCATAGCAGCTTCTTGGGAATTAAAAAAAAAAAAATTAAGAAATTGTTCTTCTTCGTTCCTGTAGAGATAGCCAGTAAATTCCACTTAATATGTTAGTGGTCAAGTATGTACAGAGACATGAGTATTAATGAATATTTGATCCATAGGCTGAAAGCCCAGCTGGGTCAGAACCAGCTTTTAATCATTCATATAAAGCACATGAGATTTTATGTTTCATATATGAACAATGTGTTTTGTGTACAGTTAAAATTCTAGGGTAGGGTCCTTTTTCAAAGTCCAGAAGTTTGCTCAAGTACTTTTGAATAGTTTTTTTTTCCCCACTTATCTTTGTTGCGTATCCCTTGCAGGTTTCCATTAAAGTTAGACTAAGATATCAAGAAGTAAAAGGCTATTCAGAAGTAATACTGATAAATTCTGCAGCCACACCCTGTGGGAAGTAACTGCATTAATAAGAAATTAACAACTTATTTTGCCATGGTGGTAGGGTTAGTTGATAACCTGCATTGTGCAACACGTACCATTTATTGTTTGCAGTTGCTTCAGTGTGTAATTTGAAAATGGAGCATCTTTACAAATAACAAAAAATGTTCATGCTATATGTACTATTCTGTAGGAAAGGAAGAATGTTTTTCTCTTTTGGCTGTCCAAAAGGATATTTGGTAGTGTCAGCTTTAGCATATGTGGTTGATAGATAATGATGGCCCAAATGCTGCAGGGTTAAAAGATTAGTTGTTTTTCACATAATATAATTAGCTGTTACACAAAAGTGTTTAGCTTGGAAAGACAAGTTATTGACAGGAAAATGCATGTATAAAGCAAGCAGTGATGTTTTTCTCACAGATTTTGTTTTTATAGTTAAACCATCTGGAGTATCTAGTAAGATTATATAAATATCAATGTATAGTGTCCTAGAAATACATGTTTACAAAATACCTGTGGCAGTTATTAGTAGAAAATTCTCAAGAAGGGAAAATCTAGCAGAAAGAGTCTTAGAGAAATTATTTCCAGAGCAGATATAGCTCTTTGAAATTAATAGTTCAGAAACTTTTCTGTGCAGTGTGGTATCTGCAGGTGCTCTGACTATGGGTCGCCTCATCAAAAAACAGTCGTAGGAGTAAACCAAGGTAGGCAGTGAATGACACCTCCTCTGTGACCTGTAAGTGTAAGTGTCACCCATAACAGTTACATGTAGGTTTAGACATACACCACACTTTCCTACTTTGTGTATTTGAGCCTGTGGCAGTTGTTTAGAATGAGAAAAACCCCAACTGTATCAGTACAGTATTAAGCTCTAACACAAGGGTGAAACTAGTAAGCAGCAAATCCAAGCCACATGGAGACGTCTAGGGTGCATTTATACGATAACCGAACAGCAATAAACAGCATTTTTAGTCTGTTACAAAGTGATTACTGAAGCCTTGTAATATGCAAGTAAAATAGACATTATTATCATTCTTGCCTTCAAGAAAATTTTCTGATCTTGTGACCCAGAAGTTCTGGTATCTTTGGGAGCTAGACTCTGGATGTCTCACTCAGCAGTGAGTTTAAAGTCACACTTAAACCAGCTTTGCTTCCCACTGAACCTTGTGTTGCAATGCATACCAAGCAAAATGAACATGAACTGAGTATATTATGTGACCAAAGTGAAATTCTTTACTACATTGTGTTTGTTACTGTGCTTCAACATACTTTTAATTCATTCTGACTGGTAACTAAGAGGTTAAAGATATAAAATGTCTATGATGGTGAAGAATCAAACCTTATTTATTCACTGAAATTAATAGGTAGTTTGAAGACGAGCTTCAAAAGTCCAAGGCTATCATGAGAGATAAACAAAGTTCTTTGTATCTGTAATGTTTAATTAGGTGTGATAATTCTGCCTACATTCTAAATAACAACATACAATCTTAGGGAATTTATGTGGGTGTTCTTAGATTACTGACAGTCTACAAAAGCTCATTACTTGAATGCACTTTCTGAATAGGAGATTTGAACAATGCCCACTGTACTCCCACAGCATACATTGTACATAATATTGACCTTAAATGCTGTTTTAATGAGAAATTATAAGGAACAGTGGACAATAAATTGCTTTCATTATAATTTAACATTTAAGAAACATAATGTTTTACTTTTCATCTTAGAAATGTGATAGTATCAGCTAGAAGCAGAAAAGTGCTCACTGCAAAAAAATAACATTCAGATCTTAGTACTTTCTGTATTTTTAAAGGCCCCACTAAAAAACCCACAACCCTGTGTCAAGAACAGTCTTATAATATGTTCTGTAACATGAGAGGGACAGTTCTTTTTTATTGTTGAAGATATTTCAAGAGGAACTTTGATTTCAGATACTGGTTACCAGTTCTAGAACTTGATGGAATGGCATAAAGCTGTGACAGGGGAGGTTTTAGTTGGATCCTTATGGATCCCTCCCAACTCAGGATACTCTGTGTTTCTGTACTGCAGGAAGCTTAGACTGAATTGCTTGTCTTTCTGAGGATTTACCAGCTGGCAGAGTAATGACTGTTTATGGTCATTATAGAGTGAGTCTGGCCAGCAGATTTTTTAAGAGGTCTAGATTGTCCTAGATAGCTCAGCTCAGATTTCAGCCTACTTCTGAATCCTGATGATCATAGTCTACATCCTTAAATTTGTTTGTCACCTTTCTGTTGTACTGAAATAATAATAAAAACCCCAAACCCCAACAAAACACCTAACTCCCTCCTTCCCCTCTCCCCCCAACAAAAGAAGAAAAACCCCAACCCACCAAACAGCTCACTAAAGCCTTCTTTGTTCTGCCTTTGAGAGAATTATACCTTTGTTTTCCATAAAAATACTGTTCTATACACTAACTGAGGGAGCTTTGTCATGAAGCTCTTTGTGATTCTTCAAGATGCAAACAACAGTATAAAAATAGTTTAGGCCTCCACCACCTTAATCTTAAAAAAATAAAATAAATCCATGTCTTTTATTCTGTACTTTATTTGTTGACCTTCAGCTTCCATTTTTCTCACTTGAGGAATCTGTTACTCATGGTGCATCACTTTAGAAAGAAAAAAACAGTTCTTGACCCAGGAGAATCACTTGTGCATCATGTTTCTGATCATTGTGTGTGTAGCCTACCTGTTTGTCATGGCACCTGTCACCGTGATCGGGAACAAACTTTGCTCCTGACTGACCTTCTGGGGGGATGTGTGTTTGAGAAGGTACCAGCTTTTCAGTGTGCTGATGAAGTTGTACTACTGATTTGCTTTCCTCTGCGTCATGAGGAACTTTTTGCAAAGAATATTATACCTCATGCAGGTTTTTGTGTTTGGTTTTTTTTTTTGTAATTTACAACACATTTGGGAAAAAGTACACAAGTCCCAATAAAAAATGAAAGCTTTCCCCATAGCACTTAACACTGAATTTTAATTACACAGTGTAGCTTGTAAAACTGGGATTAGAAACAGCTTTCTCTTGTATTAGCAGGACAAATTTTGCACCAGCAATTCCCAAAACGCAGATTGTTCAGCTTTTATGGCCAATGAAGTATGTTGTGTGTGTCACAGAGGACCTTTCCCACAGCAGCCATCCTCAGCAGAGCATGCTGATGGTCAGGGCTGCAGGAGCAGGGATGCTTTTCCAGCTGCTCAGAGTTGGAGCTTTGTGCAAGGGAGATGCCAAAAAACCCTTCTTCAGTTGTACACTCGTGATCTTTTCTTCTTCTTCACCAAGCCACAGTATTACAATTAGTTATGTATTTATTTTTGCCACTGGTGCCATTAAAGTACCCAAGATGAATGTAACAGGTGAGAAACAGAGAAGGGACCATATGTTGAAGTGCAGCTAAATAAAATAAGGCATGACACACCACCTCTGTGAAAGTAATTTTTGCCAGGGAGATGAGTTTTGTGGTGCTCTGCATGATGTCTCATCAAAGCTATTTTCTTCAGGCAAACTAGAGAATTAGGTAAGAGAGCAGAAGACATGTCTCCATCCTTTGGAAATGCTTTGCTCCTCACAGTGCTACCAGGTACCTCAACACTTGCAAATTTAGGTTACCTTTTCGTTGAAAACAAAACGAAGATGATTTATCTAGCTGAACATTTATGCATCTTCAAGCAACAGGACGGACAGAAATGATCATATATTCATTAAGTAAATTAAACATGACACCTTCAGGGCTGTGACTTGAAAGTGCAATAATGCAAATGACAGAGATACAAAGAAAGTTAGTGGGAGAAGAGCAACAAATGCTCTATGTAGAAATAAAGTAACCCTGTCATATGGCATAGCTGGTAGGTGACTTCAGACATAAAAATAGTTTTAAAATCATGTTCCACAAGAGAGTAATCATCAACAATATCCAAACTTTTGCTTAGAAAAGCTTTTTGTTATTGTTTCAGAATTAGAGTTTGTTTTCTGAACTGTTATGTGAAAAGGGCCTGTTACCAGCAAAGTGTTGGCCAAAGCACTTTTAGCTAATATGTAAACTCGACAGCTATTTCACGAGCCCTGCAGGGATTTGTCTCTGGGACACAAACAAGCAAACAATCCACAACCTTTGTCTAAAAGGAAAAAATTAAAAAGCTTGAAGAGGGGGAAAATTGATTTCTACCTGTCTTAAAATAATTGTATATATTGAAAATTTAGCCAGCAACTCCAATTATATTGCCAATCTACTCTTCTTTGTAAGATTCGCATCCTAATTTTTTTTTTAAATTTTCCTTAACAAACAAACAAAACCCAACAAGCAGCTCTAAAAGGTTAGTTTCTGGAATTATGCTTGCAGAGAGAAGTGTCAGATTGCCATCTGGTAGAGAAGAAGTTCTGTAGTTACTGCTTGCCACTTGTGATCTCCCTGCACTTCTCAGAGAAGACATGCAAATCTTTTTGCTTGCTTTTTAATATATAGGACAATACATACAAAATGGATGAGAAGAAAATGAAAAATAAGTTATTTTTGCTAAAACATCTTGATACTTTAGAACATAGCTTCAGTGAGCATAAAAATGCCCCAGAAACACCTGAGTTAATGCTGAATTAGTTCATGAATCTGAGTATATAGCTGCATGGGCACAGTTCTATATCTAAATTTACCTTTCTACTCATTTGATTGGCATGGCAGGAGTGTCTATATACTTTTGAGACCTAAGATAAGGAGGATCCTTAGGATTTACTTGTAAATCCTATTTTACCAGCTGCTTAAAGGTCGCTCAGAAGTTTTTGCTCTGAGGTTATGCATTTAAAAGCACAACTCCCCACGGGAGTGCATGGGTCATAAAATCCAGCACCTGCAATTGTAGACAGTCACATCATATAATCCCTTTCATAAATATTGTGCATGTGGGAAGGGCAGATTTATGAAGAGTGGATACATGTGTGGGATGATTAACTGTGTCTGCAGTCAATTGTCCTATGGAGCTGGCAAGAAAATTTGGTATCAGAACTTGAATATTTTCCTTTGGCTGACATTAATGTGTCAGTGTTTTCTAGCAAGGTCATTGCTGTTGCAGAGACAATTATTGTTGTGTGTTTTGTAATGGGAATCCAGATATGCTCTCTGAGATATTTATTTTTATGAGTTTCAGCTCCCTTTAATAAATTTCTCTTAGTGTGCTATCAACTGCATGAAATATTTGCTCACTTAAGGCCCAGCTACAAAACAAACAAATTCACCATTATACCTGGCAGGAGTCTGACTTAATTTAATTAGGATAGAGTAAGCAGAGATGTCATCCTGTATGGACTAATTTTCACAACAGCAGCCTTTTAGACCATACTTCTGTGTCTTGGAATTAAGTCGTTACTGTCTCCCTGAATGGCTGTAAAAATAATTAATTTTAGATTCTGTAAAATCAAAAGGATTTTGAAAAGCCACAAGAGGCTATTTTCTAGTGTTATTTTAGAATTATTTTCCATTTCAGTTTGGTATAAGTTTGGTTCTATTTGTATTTTCATTTAATAAGGCATTATGCTTTCTTTTTGACACATGGTGACAGAGTATGGGAGGTTGGACAAGACTGGCAGGTCCCTGAGAACTGACAATGGGGATTTGTGTAACTGAAGGTGATTATGCTGCAAACTTGTGTCAGTGAAAATAAGTTATATTTAAAATCTGTTTCCAAGGGACGTAACTAGTTACTTAATATGAAAATAATCTCATTTTTGGATGGAAGATTAACTTGCAATAAAAGTATAGCTTAATTGCAGGCTAAAGAATTTGTTAAATTCTTGGGTTTGGGTTTTTTTTCTTTTAAAGATAGAGCAGCCATTTTTGGCTACATATGCTACATGTTTTCAGTATTCAGATCCTGGTTTTTTATCACTTTGAAAATACTGAACATATCATAACAGAAATTTTACATTCTCTATTATGCATGCATTGAAAGTCTCAGCTATTAGAAATTTAGGGAACCTTTCAAGATTGCCATGGATTTGATCTCTCAGCTATAAAATGTGGACACCAATGACCATAAAAGTTCACTGTTGTGTTTGGAATTTTAACTTTTTTTTTTCATATCTTGCAAACAAGTCACACTTGTTTTGCCTGTGCCTCTCTAAAAAGCAGCTTTCTAACTAGTGTGGTCAAGCCAACCCAGGTTAAAACTTACCAAATATATGAATCTGTAAGCTGAGGATGCCCAGTGAGTGGGGATGCCCAGTGGATCAACATCAACTGCCTTAATTTAAAAATATGAATATAGTAGATGGAAATGCAGATATTATATTTTAAAATAGAAATGTATAGCTAAAATACTCAGTTCAGGTAAGAGACAGCAGGGCCTGTGCCTGTTGGATTTTAGATCCTTTTGCATGTTTCCCAGGAGAAAAGTGGCAGCTTTAAGAGTTGTGATACCTGTGACAGTTTAGGATGATGTCTATCTGTGCTTGCTATTAATTTCTCACATTCATTTTGATCACATACCTTATGGCTAATAACAAAACAGATTCAGTTAGTGATTCTTTGGAGACCTGGAAATATGAAAGTGTCATCTGCATCTGCTTAAAATTATCCCAGAGCCCATTCTCAGAGGCTATTGGGATTAGATGACCCTGGAATGTCTGGAACCAGAAGACCTTTACATACTGATCTTTCTCTCTGCCTCTGAAGAAAACACTTGTGATTCAGAATACTGAAGTTTCCCAAATTGATGGGGGAATAGCAGCTCACCATGGATTTGTGTTTAAATTTATTGCTCACAGGTGTTTTGATTATTGTGGAAAATCATGGTCATCGGGATAGCTATAGATTATGGCTTCTTTTAAAGTATAAATTCAGCTGCTTCTTGTCAAAAGGAATCTAACCTCTCCTTCTAAGAAGTTCAGGGTACAGGGTAATGTAGCTGTAGTCGTTACTTCTCAGCAGACTCTTAGGTAATGCACTAAATCTGCTACATAAAACAACACAGGATTCTAATTGTTCATCTCTCTCCTGAAGTTCTACATGCAGTGTAAAAGAAGACAGAATATGGGCATAAATGTCTGATCTAATAGTGGAAAATTTTATGAAGACTTAATAAGTACTTACCTCTTGAGAAATTTATAAAAATAGTCACACGTTATGAAAGGCAGTGTGGGGGAAGGGGAGCGGGGGCTGGGAAAATTACATTAACTGAAGAGAGGGAATATCCCTGGTTTTTATTCTGTGCTTTTAGCCATCCATCAATATCAGTGCTGCCTTTACATAGTAACAATGCTATTAATATTCATCACTGCATTGCTTTAAATTTGCAGATAAAATGAATTGGCCAGCAGAGACCAAAAACACCCCCCCAAATAGAGTTGTGCACTTCTTATTTCAATTGCAGATCTCTAGAAAGCACTGGCACCACATTGAGAAGAGCTTTTCAATGTAAGTTGTACATACAGCTAATGGAAATTTTTGATAGATTTTTAAACATGGTATTTACTGCCTGAGGAGTGAATGGTGGGAGGAGTTTACTCTCCCGTTTACTGATAACATTATGTTGGGATCAAACCACTTGTTGCACAGGGATAATCAAGTTATGGGTTTATGAATGAGAAGCAGCTTTTAGGCAAGTTCAGTTACGGGGGGAAAAAAGCAACAACAAAACAGCCAGAGAATGTCAATGATGAACATTAACTTGTCATCCCAATATATGTTTAGCCTGATGACATCTTGTAGCAGAGCAGGAGGTCCACTGTTATATCCTGCTTATCAAATGCTCCAAAGCTTCCCAGCTACTTGGTAAATCTTTGGAGTCATCATCAGACTGTAAATAACATCTAAGACACGAGTTACTCACCAGAAGGCACTTAATAACTTCAGCTTTTCTGAAGCCTGGTGAGCCCAAACCAAGAGCCTCCAGGTTCTGTGGCTTTTTAGTAAAGATACTTCATTCTTCCCCTTGTATTCTGGCACCTGAGAAGTGATTATACTTATATGTAAATTAAATTAATACTTTGTAGGATTAGAATATTGTCTATGGGATATTGTTTTTGATGGCAGTTCTTCAATTTGTAACTTCTCCTGTATTCTTGCTCAAGGGACATGGTTTGTCTGTTTTCAAGAAAACAGTGATGATCTTTGAAAGAATTTCTTGCTGGAGTATAGGAAAATGCATCTGATACAGTGTGGTGGGTTGACCCTTGCTGGAGGCTACTTTGTCACTCCCCTCCTGAGCTGGACAGGAGAAGGAGACTTAGCAAATGGCTTACAGGTTGAGATAAGGACAGGGAGAGATCACTCACCAGGTACCTTCATGGGCAAAACAAACTCAACAAGAAATAAAAATAATCTGGTTCATTAGCCAATCAAAATGGAGTAGGATAATGAAAAATAAAACCAACTCTTACCTCTCCTCACCCCTCCCTTCTTCCCAGGCTCAGCTTTATTCACCATTTCTCTACCTCCTCTCTCAGGAAGGACAGAGAATGGGGGTTGTGGTTAGTTCATCACACCTTGTCTTTAGTGCTCCTTTGTCCCCAGAGAGAGGTTTCCTCATGCTCTTCCTCATCTCTGGCACAGGACTCCTCCCACAGAAGACAGTGCTCTGCCAACTTGTCCTTCCCATGAGTCCTTACGATAAGCTTTAGCTCTTCATGAACAGCATGGGTTTCTTTCATGGGGTGCAGATCTTCAGGAACAGATTACTCCAGCATGGCTCCCCCACAGGGCCACAAGTCCTGCCAGCAAATGTGCTCCAGTGTGGGCACCTCTCTTCACAGGTTGCAGGTACAATCTCTGCTCCCCATCATCTTCCATGGGCTGCAGGGGGACAGACTGCTTCACCATGATCTTCTCCACAGGCTGCAGGCATGTCTCTCTTCTGGCACCTGGAGCACCTCCTCCCCCTCCTTCTTCACTGACCTGGTGTCTGCAAAGTTTCTCACATCTTCTCACTCCTTTCTCAGGCTGTGAAAGAAAACCTGCTGCTTGTGTTGTTTCTTTTTCCTTCTTAAATCTGTTATCATAAAATCACAGAATATCCTGAGTTGGAAGGGACCCATAAGGAACGCTCAGTCCAACTCCTGGCTCCACACAAGACCAGCCAAAACAGAGGTGCTACCACCATCACTGATAGGCTTGGCCTTGGTCAGCAGTGGGTCTGTCTTGGAACTGGTTGGTATTGGCTCTGTCGGGAAACTTGTAGCAGCTTCGTGAAGGAGCCATCCCTGCAGCCCTCCACCCACCCACCCCCACAACCTCACCACACAAACCTCAAACATCCATCTAGCACGTGAGTACAAAATCAACCCCCCCTGTGGGCATCAGATCTGTAACTGGATATCCCTACTCCGTAACTGAAGACTTTCTGACCATTAAACTCAGATTAATCCACTGAAATGGATGTGGGGGGTGAGATACTGTGAAGGAGCTTTTCAGCAAGAAGTATGGCACTCGTGCTGACCCTTTCCTGTGTGGGGGTGATCAGCCAGGAGCTCTCTGTTTACTTACTGTTCTGCTAAAAGTCTATGCTTCAGAATTTGAAAATGCAGGCTTCCCATAATATCTTTCCATTTTAATCTGGTGACATGTAAGATGGAACTACTGCTGAACTTGCTATTGATTCTGTATTGTCCTTGAATGAGATGTTTTCATAGTGCCAGAGAGGAAGAAACTGGATTATTTGGCTAGGAAAATACATTTCTGTAGAAATAGCAGTGGTCAGAAAAATTTAGTTTAGTTATAATGTTGTAAATTGACTGTAAAGCCACTCAATTTATTTAAGGTAAATAACTATTTTCATAAAGGCCATGTAGCTTATACACTCCTTATTATACTGAGGGTTAAAGAGTAAATTAAAAGTTAGGGTTTTCACCCCTTCTCTTCTCTTCCTCCTCATAAAAGATAGAGAAAATTAGCAACAAACTCTTAGGTTTGGTTTCTGGAAAATTGATGATCTTGTACTTTAGGATATCCTGTGGCTTTTACTTGATGCTCAAGTTGATCATTAGCTCAGACACAGCTTGCATGTGTGCATGCATGCTGCTTTCTATAATGGCATGGAGGTGGCAGCAGCCGGGTAGCATATGCTGCCAGTCTATTGCATGGTTACAGTACGTTTGCCCATTAAAGCCATGGGTAAATAAAGCTTTGTGGTGATTGATGGGGCTGGATGTTTTCTTAGAACATATGGCTAGGGATTTCCAGGTATTTTGACGATTTTTTTGACAGTTGAGAGAATTAATCTAGTTCTCATTGAATATATTTTATTTCCGTGAGTGAGGCTATGAAAGATTCATACCATTGTGTAGGTTTAAATCATATTGATACCTGAGTTACCATATAACTGAGAAAGTACCAATGTGGTGTTTTCCTGAAATTGCTTTTAAAAATAATAGGAAATACTTTATGAATTCCAAATGAGATTTAAATCCACAGCTTTGTAATGAGTGGGAGTCGCTTGTGTTTGTTAATGTTTACACCCACATTTTGTAGTGTTTTGGTTGTTAAAAGTTATACTAATACTTGTGTCTAAATTCCAATTTGGCTAATAATTGTATTATTACTTCCAAAGTACTTCTCCCTATATTTACCCAAAAAGAGATTTATCTTCATTTTTTTGATTTGTAATTGTTCTGCAGTGTTGCCCCAAGTACTTTATTAAACTTTTGCCTTTATTTCAAGATCATTACAACAGGTTTCTAATGTCTTACTCTCACTTTGTAAAGTTCTATGTAGTTTGTTGAAAACTTAAAAAAAAAAAACAAAATAAAAAATCTGTAATCTACAGTAATATGGTAAATTGTGATAGTATTTTATATCTGTCTGGATTAATTTAACATTCATTCTGTCATGAATAACTGTTGAATGATTGCATTGTCTCATTTTGAAGTAGTCAGTTTTCTAGCTGACTCTGTATACAGACTTAAATTGTGGGTGTCCCCGAGAGGGAGGTAACTATATGCACCCTGACAGGTTCTGACTGTGACAATACAAATGGGTTTTCAGCTCGTCTTCTTCACCAGTCAACAGAAGTGTACAAATCAGGGGGGTCATGATTTCCTGCACAATGAGCAGGAAAAATGTAGGACAGGAGGAACATAAGTGTCAACTGTGCAGTCATCTGTGACAAAACCCATTTAGTTAAATTGTAAAATGTGATCTGAATGGGTGGAAATTCATGTCTTGGCTATAATTAAAGTTGGTCCTACTGCCTGGAGTTTATGCTGATTAGAAACTATTAATGGCCATTTCTTTTAAATTAATGATTATCTGGAAGACTGGTGGTTCAGTCTCTTGATAGGGACAAAACTAGGCTGCCCAGCAATGCTGAGCCCTTTTAATAGAATATGGATTATTTTTATGGATGCTACAATTTCAAAGTGGTATCCACAAGGCATAGCTAGAAGCCAGATTCCATTACTTTAGCTCTTCTAATTGCCTGTGTGATCTGTCTGCATTCTCTCTAACTGGTTATGGGGGACTATGTCAGAGCAGCTCTTTATTCTGATTTTAAAACCTGAATGTGTTCCAAAATACTGTAGAGGTTTATGGTTTAGCATTCATGCCCATGCTGAGGGGATGGAAGGGAGAAGAAAAGGCTGATACAAAGTCTTAAACATGGTAAATATGCAGCAAGATTAATCAACTTCTCTCATCATGACAGAAAGCCAAGGGCTTTCAGCTTCAGGTATATACCTTTGCCTTCTATAAGAGCAATGTAAAGAACATCAGACTGTGTAATGCTGCACTGAGCTCTTAGACTCATCTCACTATAAATTGCTAAAAGGCCACTGTTAAAATTCAGCGACCCTTACTCAAGCAATGTCAATGTGAACTAATAACCCAGTGCCAGCCTATCATAAAAGGAATTGCTGCACAATGATAGAAGGATGGGTGTTCACTGAAAATTATGAAATAAAGAAGAAATCAGCAACAGTTTGACCTAACTATGCTTATTACTCTTCTCTACCCAGTCTTCCCTGTGCTTACACATACACTTACTCTGTCCCTTTGTTTTGCCCACTTGGACTGTGGGTAGCGGAGTATCATCACCAGTCACTGTGAACACCCCTTGCTACCTCACCAAGGGTTTTAGGGTAGAGCTTTGGAAATGTAGGCTCTGCTGCTCAGGTGGGGTGAGGTTGGCTTCCAGTCCAGCAGGAGAGAGAAGGGTGGTTTTTTTGTGACTCTATCATGGCTCTATTTCACAGCAGGACAGTACCAAAACTCAGGGCTTGTGGAGCACCCATAGCAAAGCCTTCATTTTAAAGGATTATACTTGGGATTTGGACAATTATTACTGTTACAAATCTCAAGGTCATTTGGACCTAACAAAGTACATCTCACAGTAGTCCTGAAAGCAATCATTATACCTACTTTGTTGATACAATGAGGTACAAAAATGCAAAGCCCTTCTTTAACAGTCAGTGGATAAGTGAGAAAATGTGTCAGGATTCAAGTGGGTAGTAGTTCTGTTCCCACTCTCAAACAGGGGTGGATTTCTCCCCAGTGAGACCAAATTTTAAAGTTTCATAAGTATTTACTAGCTCTTTGTGTCTGCACTGAACTAATTATAGGTCTATTTTCAGAATTGCTGAGTATCCACAGATTTCTCTGCAGATTGTAAAAGCAGCATGTAGTTTGTATTGGGTGCAAGATGTATTGAGTTGAAACAGAGTTATGCCACCAAGTTACTATTTTGAAATGGTCCATAAAGATAACCTTAGAAACATCCTTTTCTTACCCCCTTTAAAGCAGTGCTTAAATGAGGAAAAAAAAAAAATTGTTCACGGTTGAAATGAGAATGATTTTTTTCCTTCCAGTGAAAAGGTATCACTAACCCTACTACTATCTACAGGACAATACCCCTCCATTTGGTAATGAGAAAGCCTTTGTTATACTGAGTACATTGGATAAAAGGGAGATGTCTACCTCATGTGATTGATTCTTTGCATTTATTTTTGAATGAAATTGTGTGGAGAGACTGCTACTGAGACAGCTGGTGTCATGTCAGCTGTTTCAAGTGTCAATTTGTCTTTAACAGAAGGGGGAAATGAATACACTGTATTACAATTCAGTAGTACAATTGCCTGTTGTTTCAATAGCACCTTGGAAAACAAGAAAGCTGAAATGGCACATTGAGTGTGTGGGACAATAGGCAAGACCAGAGAACAATGAGACAACTTTGTTTCTGAGCAGATACAGTACAGAAGACAAATAGCAGCAACATGGGGTTTAATCATTACACAGCAACGTGCTTACTAACACTTTCTGTCTTTGTGTGGTAATTTGCATTCACACAGCACCCTTGATCTAGGGTGATCAGTGTGAATGTCCATCATGTGGCCAGGGATGCTGGCTGAGGTTGAAAAACATAGTGTAGTGTGGAAGAATCAGCAGCTTTTTCAGACCTTGATGGATTGACCTCAGTTCCTGTCCCTGTACCAAGTTCTCTTTGTAGTTTGAAACAGGTCGTTCGGGTTGTTTGGCTCTTTTCAGGGGTGAGGGGAAAGGCAGAAGCAAAGCAGTCAGACATGTTGTCTCCTTCAAGTGTACTGTGAAAATATATCCAAGGACTAGAATATTGTCATAATAGCATGATAATAGAATCATTTAGGTTGGAAAATTCCTTTAAGATCATTGAACCTAACATTGCAAAGCCCACTACTAAACCATGTCCTTAAGTGCCACATCTACACACCTGCACAAGTGGCACATCTACACCTCTTTTAAATACCTCCAGAAACATTGACTCAACCCCTTCTCCAGACAGTCTGTACCTGTGCCTGACAGCTCTGACAGTGAAGATTTTTATTTTTTTTCTAATATCCAAACTAACCCTCTACCGCCACAAGTTGAAGCCATTTCCTCTTGCCCTATCACTTGTTACTTGGGAAAAGAGACTGATGACGACCATGCAAGGTGATTTTTCTGAGCTATGAGTATCATAGGGAAGCCATCCAAGTACTGCAGCCTCTAAGATGCTTGTGGTGATGGGGACTTTCTAACTGCAGAAGAACCCTAGCTATGCCTGATGAAATGTGGTCACTCAATAGCCAGCAACTAAGCACTACCCAGTCACTTGATAACTTTCCCCCAATGGGATGGGGGGGTTCCCTCAGAAAAATGAAAGTGGGAAAGCTCATAGGTTGACACAAAACCAGCTGAATAGGTAAAACAAGAGCTGTGCATGCAAGCAAAGCAAAACAAGGAATTCATTCCTCACTTCCCATGGGCAGGCAGGCGTTCAACCCTCTCCAGGAAAGCAGGGCTCCCTCATTGTCTTGGGCTCTCATTGTCTTGGGAAGATAACACCATGACTCTGAACATCCCCTCTGTCCTCCTTCCCAGCCAAAATAAGCATACAGTGCAATCTAATTTTGCCAGGCTGTGTCCAGATGAAGTTCTGTGTTCATCCTTTCTGCACAGTTAAACAACTATCATAATTTACTGTTGAGCAAGGATTGGAATGTAAAAGATGAATTAATTCTGCAGTTGAAAATGGAAGAGAAAGCTAAGTTATCTGAAGCTGGCTAGGGATGTCACAAGTTTGTCAGAACATCGAGAACAAAGTATGTCTGCTTATGTATGGAATATGAAATTCTTAAAAACTAGTGGTTGCCAGGACTTAATTTTACAGCTCACGCTTTAAGATCATCTACCCTGTTAAAGTACAGCAGTTTAAGGTGCAAAATACTTTAGGTTTTATTGAAGCAATATGACTGTAAATGTTTGATTCTTACATTTTATAGTTGTATTTTAGAAACCTGCTACAACATGCACTATCAACTCTTTTTGTGTGTCTCTTTTATATAAAACTGTTTTAAAATATCATTCGGTAGAACAGGTGAAGACTGGGCTCAGGTACCTAATGCGGGACATCAACAAATACTGGTTTTATTGTCATGTTCTTCCTAGCAGACTTGCCTCCCATCCCAAAAAGGGTATTATTTGAGGGTGTCACAGAAACAAACATACCACACAACCAAACTATAAAGTGGAATGCAAGTATCTTGCAGACTTGGTGGCGGTAGGTTAATGGTTGGACTGGATGATCTTAGGGGTCATTTCCAGCCTTAAAAATTCTATATGATTCTATCTAAGAAATCTTTCATTCTTTACGTGACATGCATCTATAATAAAGCTGAGAGTAAGGGAAACTTTACTTGATGTTAATTCTGCATGTTCCTTCGAGGTTTTACAACTCCCAGTTTGATTGGTAGTATTTTACAATCTTTACGTGTTTTACTGAACTGTCACTAATAATGTGATACAGTTGCATCAGAACAGTTTCCAAAACTTTAATGATCTGGCAAGATGTCAGTTGTTCCACATCAAACTAGATACCTAAATTAAAGATACAGAAAGCGTGTTCTCACACAAGATTTTTATACTCAAAATAGTCAGATTTGTATTTTAAAGCACTGTATTGACTTTAAAAACCAACTGTGATGAAAGAAAATCTGCTAACTCAGGAGGTAGGGTTTATCACAGTGAATTCAATATTGCTTAAAGTATTTCAGAGAAGGAATTATACACACACATGCACACACACACCCTATCAGTATGATTTATAAAAACTCTAGAATGTTAACTAAAAGTGATTTTATCCCAGCTGCTCTCCTCTGACCTTGAAAGAAACCTAACTTAAACTTTCAGTGATGGTATAAAAGCAGATAGCTCCTTCCCTTGTATCCTCATTTAAGAAAAGCATTTAGTATTTGTCAGCAAGCCAAATACCTGATCTACTAGCTGGGAAACCCAGAGAGGGTGAAAAGGATGTCTGTTCTCTAGGTTTGCACACCTGAAGGCAGGCATTATCCCTCGCTGAGAACTTACTTGAAGGGTGTAGACACTACGTAATGCAAGCAGACTCTGCTTTTTGTGTAGCTGCTGCTCTGCAGGTTTCAAATTATTTGATATATCCATGTTCAAAAGCAATAGGGCAGATAAACAAAGATATTTGGGCATCCAGAAAAAAACGGTATTTGTGAACAACTAGTCCTACTTTTTTCCTCAAGGTCTTGGAGATGTTGGTTGCCTGGAATCCTTTGGCTTTCTGTCAGGTAGCAGCTGACTGAAGAGTATGATCCTTATCTACTGAAATCTGAAATTCTTACTGATCTCTTGCCATGAAACCCAAGTAGAATGAAGTCAAGGAAAAAATTAGCGATAAGGAAACATATGGCTTTACTACATTCAGATTACAGAGAATATATTGAACACAGAAAATACACGGAACATGTATTTGTTTAGCTGTTACAGTAGCATATAATATATGATCCTGGAACATTGTTCATTATTCTGTCTTTCAACACTTATTTTTCAGGTGAAAGAAGGAATTGTTGAAGTTTTTATTGTGGTTGCTACATTTCAAAAACTTTGGTCTATTTTCTTTCAGGTCAGAATTATATGTTAAACATATTCTTAGTACAGAAAAATGTAACTTTTTCCTTCTCTAAATTGTGAAAAGAAACTGTAAAAAACTTTAAAAAAACCCCAAAACAATATACCCCCTAAACAACAAACCAAAGATGCTTGGATAAAAGTGATATAGGAGAAAGGATAGGAATATATTGTTAGTTAAGTGGTAACTACTTTTTTTTTTTATTTAAGGCTGATTATATTAGTGCTTGCTAAAAAGTAGATTAAAAAAAAAGCAAAGAAACGATAGTTGTGTTAACAGCTGATTTGAAAACTTCCAAAATAAAAGAAAATAAGAAGTTAATCATATGTCAGTATAGGCAGAAATGTTACCATTGTGATGCTTGATTTTGTGTGATGCTCCACACTTCCCATGCATTTACATATTTTTATTCCTCTGTTTACTCCCATGAGTTTGAGGGGATTTTTTTTTTGTGTCAAATAAACATGAAAACATGGTTTTCTTGAAAAATGTTTATACCCCAGCTAGATACCTTCTCAATCTCACTAGAGTCAATAGGTTTGGTGAAGCATGCAAGCTCTCTGGCTAGTCTAGAAAGTCTTTCCTTTCTGATCAAAGACAGGGTGCCTGATCAAAGGTACAGCGAAATGGTGGGTGGATAAATCATTTGCATAAACTGATGTCTGGGCAACTCTGGAGGAGTTCTCTCTCCCTTCCTTTCTTCTAACATTTTTATCTAATAGTCTAGTGTTTTATAATTTTTGCCCTTTTCTCCCCCAATAAAGCACAATTGATACAGATCAATGCATCTGAATGTCCCTTTATTTTTAATGGTGCACCAATGTTAGATTCTGACAGCTGGAAACCTTAATTAGGATGATGACAGGAAAGTAATGGCCATTTACAGTCACTTATTCTGTCTGACCTTGTATTTAATATCAAAGGATAAATGTTCATTTTTATTGGAAACACTGAAAAAAGTTGAGAGAATGCAAAGGGAATGATTTTCCTAAGATACATTTACTGGTTTAATACTGGTGTCTCACATTTTGCCTTTTAAAAAACTAAGGCTGGATACGTCCTGCTTTGTTTGTGGCGATTATTTTCAGATTCTCAGAGCGTTTTGGCATGTGCTTAGGCCTTGGACTTCATTTTTTGTTTTGCTATTCAGATGAAGGTAAGGTTCAAATATTCCCACATCTAAATAATTCATTGATGGCTGAGTATCTCTAATCACCACAAAGAAGACACTTCTTTGTGACCAGCAGAGATTATCAGTATTTGTTACTAGAGCATGAGGTAGCCCTACTGCAACATGCATGGTGAGAGCATCCCTGCTTTGAAAGTTAGCTTCAGTCATTGTGTTCTATAGATTGACTATACATTGAATATTTAACATTTTATTTCTTTCTTATGCTATTTGTAGTGCTGTGTGTAAAGTGAAAATAATAAACCAAACTTTTGTTTTCAAGTCTTAAACAGATCTTTAAAGTTCTGGTGCTGCTATGATAATAGTTTCGAATTTTGTTTCTATTTTTATAGACTAAGTATGGCTTTATTCTAATGATACCTAAAAGCCACTTCTCATGATGTATTCACTCTTATATGTCTGATGTCTGTTTATAGGTGCATGAATGTTTAGATGAGGACAAGCTTTATTTTCTTTTCTAGCAGTAAAAGCACTTGTCTTTCAGTCTGATATTTAAGTACTCGCTTTACCTGTGTATGTTATCTCCATTATTTCATCAAGGGTAGAATTAGGAACTTATTCCATGCAGGATTTTTCTGAATTACATATTTACTAAACGAAAGGCCTGAGTAAAAAAGTTAATGAGTTACCATTTAGCATGATTTTGTCAAGTGATCTCATTGGGAGCTCAGGGCTTCTCTGAGAAGATGATTATTAAATCTCAGTTATATGTTGGGCAAGCAAATGATGATATAGGGCTGTCTATGTAGTACATGATAGATATCAGTCTATATAATAGTTAATCATCTTACATGACTTTTACTGTGTCAGCTATGATAATTTCTCTACCAACAAGAAGGGTCTAATGAGAATGTAAAGCTGAATAGGTAAAGCCTGGACAGTAGTTGAGAGATAGAGAGCGGGAGAGAAGCTCAGGTTTCTGCAAGTGGTAAGGATATTTCTAGGAATATTTCTAAAGATATTTCTAGAATATTTCCCTCAAGTTCTATTTTGTGTTTCTGGAGATACAGGTAGTGGAGGTCTTGACCATGCTGAATGTTTAAGTTCTAAAATAAGACTCTGACACTGTAGATGTCGGGTTGGTAACTTTTATGTCATGTTCAAATACAACTTGATTAATTATATTTTGACTCTGAGATTTTATTCTGCTCCTTCCATTGATTACAATGAGTGTTCTTTTTCTTCCTTGTGCAGTCTGCTTGGTCAATACAAAGTGAGTATAAAAGACTCCCAGATCAGAGCAGTAGAGTTTTTCCCTCATTTTGCTCTGGTAGGAATGTCTGTGTAGTTCAGAAGTTAATGAAGAACTGTTGTAGCCAGCAATAGCTGGAGCAGACCTGAAAATTAAAGGGCTTTATGTGTATTTTCCATGTCTAGAGCCTTAGCTGGGAAAAGGATGCTTTTTGATAGCTTGTTCTCATCAATGCCTATTATCACAATTCAAGCACACAATGTGTTGTCTCCTGACAACTTCTGAATGTAAGTCTCACCTTAATGTATAGAGAGTTTTGTATCTTCCTAAAGCATTGGCATGAGCCAAAGCGGCCTTGCAGTTGCTTTTGTAACATCTTAGAAACTGGAGGATATGTGGTTCTTTGAGCTCTGCTCTGCCCTGGTGAGACCTCATCTAGAGTATTGTGTCCAGTTCTGGGCCTCTCAGTTCCAGAAGAACGTACAACTCCTTGAGAGAGTCCAGCGCAGGGCCACCAAGATGATGGAGTGGAACATCTTCCTTCTGAGGACAGGCTGAGGGAGCTGGATCCAGGTTCTTCTCAGTGATGGCCAGTGATAGAACAAGGAGAAATGGTTCCAAACTGGAACATAGAAAGTCCCACGTGAATATAAGGAGGAACTTTTTCACTGTGAGGGTGACAGATCACTGGAACAGGCTGCCCAGAGAGGTTGTGGAGTCTCCTTCTCTGGAGACATTCAAGACCAATCTGGACACGTTCCTATGTGACCTACTCTAGATGATCCCGCTTGGGCAGGCGGTTTGGACTAGATGATGTTTCGAGGTCTCTTCCAGCTCCTGACATTCTGTGACTCTGTGATTCTAATAATTCTGTGCTCAGGTCCACAGCTGCATGGCTGTGCAGCTTCACTGCCAGCTTCTACCTCACTGGGACAACTGAGCACTTAGAAAATCAAGTACCTTCCCCACAATTCCCTGAATTACTTTCTTACACAGCAAGGGTTTCTCAAGCAGGTACTTCCAACATATCCCTTCTTTTTGTTCCATGCTCCTCCAGTGAATTTGGCCAATGATATGACAATCTTTGGGAAGCTTGTGGCAGTCAGCTACATAATTGTGAGATGTTGTTATTATTATTGCAGTAGGTCATCTCATCGTCCTGTGCAAATGTGTGTGTGTGTGTGTTGCACTTGTATCTGTAGAGGTTGAGCAGAAGTCATTTGTTGGAATCCAAAGAAATAGTTAATGTTCTGTGGAAGCAGAGAAGAACCTTTCAGCACACTTTTCTTCTGAAATGCATCACTGACATGCGGTGGAGGGAATGAGCAGTAAATTTAATTAATAATGGATTTTTTTCACCTTTCAGCTTCCAAAAGAGAATGTTTCTCACATTCTGTAGACTTTTATTTTATTAGCCACACAAAGAGAAATAATGCTTCGTTTAACTATGTCAAAACCAATCTAAACTCTCTGCTATTTACTTTCCTTTCTATAAATTTTAATGCATTTTTAATTCCACACCACTGGTTGGCAAACCAACCATTGAAGTTATTGCTGCCTTGTAATGTATTTCAGTCATTTCTAATAAACCTGGACTTTAAGATGATTTATTATTATCTATGTACACTATGAAAGTGGATTCTCTGCCTTTGCTGGGTTTCAGCCATTTCATTACTAGGGGTAGGTATGTGTAAGATTGAACAAACAAACAAAAATAAACAATTAGAATACAAAGAATTTCTAATCTTGCATCCTTTTGTGAGGAAGAAACATATAAAGGAACAATATCTTGAAATTAGAAGCTGAGGGTTTTTTCCTTTTTGAAATTAACCCTAAAATATTCTGTAGATTCTGTGTATTTCTAAGATTCTATGGAAAGGTATAGAGTTATTTTGTAAAAAAAAAAAATGTACCTTTAAAATTAATTTAAAATTTCAGCAAGAAATTTTGAAAATATTCAAATGTAAAATTACTCAGATATAATTATAATTTTCTATCAAAATGCTGCATAATGAAGCATCGTCTTGTATTAAATTTGTTTGCTCAAATACAGTAAGAATTCACAGTTCTCATTTTCTGGAAGCTGCATCAAAATTAGTTACTTTGTTCACCGGATTTATAAAAGAAAAAGAATTACTATCAAGTAAAAGCATGCTCATTTATGTTAACTACTGGACAAATCAGAACAACAACCAACCAAGTCTGTGTTGTTCTCATCCTTGGTTTCTTTGTGCCCCAACAGTCTGGTGTTAGTGTTGTTCTATTCCTTTGAGTTCCTTACAACTCCTTTTTAGCATGCAGGGAAAAAGATTTTCAGCTACTGCTATCACTGGCAGTTGAGCAGATAGTTCAATCTCTTCCCTTCAAGAGGAGTTTATTCAGGAATTGTCCAAGGAATATCAGGTCAAAGTGAACGAATTTGTCTAGTCTTCCTCTATTCTCCTTGTAGCTAGAGACTCTTGGTTTCTGGAGCAGCTAGCGTTTCAAGTTCCTACGAAGTCTCTTATAATCATTAACCTTTCATAAAAGAGCTAATGAAGTCCTTAAAATTATTTTCAGCATATTTTGAAGGGAAGGGCTGTAAATGTCATCTTCTGAAATTTCCTTGAAATGTTCACTTTCTGCCTGATTTGGACTATTTCAAGGATGCTGTTAGGCAAGCTTGTATTGTTTCACATTAAAAAAAAAAACCAAAAACCAAAAAATCAAACACAAAAAAACAAAACCAACACACAAAAAAAAAGAAAAACAACAAAAAACCCCAACGATTTTGTCTTTACAATGTTGCTTTACTTTGCAAGAAGTCACAGCCTGCAAACAGCCAGCTGACACTGAGGATGGCTTTTGTAGGGACTGTCGTGTCTTCATGTGTGCTCAACTCTGTGGTAAGTCTCATTTGTGTAGGATTTGGGTGTAAATTACCAGTATGCTACATTGGAACAAATCTGTTTCGCTTTGGTCATGCAAAAATACACTTGGCACTTTGTGAATCAGCTCATCTATTTTTGAAAAGTAGATGATGACAGGGTATGCTAATCATTATTTTTTGCTTTTGCATGAACATTATTTTAATTACTAACAATAATTGTACTAGATAGATATTTAAATGTATCACCTCTTGTAAGGAGTTAATGATCTAATTGATGTTCATTTGCTAGGGTTTTTAAAGCATCTTGAAAGGTCATGTATTGTGATTAAGTCAGTACCTCCTCATGATATTCTGCAACTTATATTCAGTAGGAGTTACAAACACAAACTGGATTTCAAATGGAATATAAATATAAGGTAAACCACAGAGGAAAGGAATGTCTTGCAGATTTTTCTGTTATGTGTCAGGTGGCTTTTTCATGGCAACCATAAAAATCAAATGACAATCCGTATTTTCTACAGCAAATTAAAAGACTTCATAAAGGAGTAATGGCTAATTAGAACCTTCTTATTGTTCTGTTAGGATTTGTGTGTCTTGATTATTAGGTGTCATTTTAAAAGCAGATTGCAGTAGTGGTGAAGGCAAACCTCCCTCTACATTTCTGCACATGTTTTTAGTGTCCTCCTCCACATTGGAGACATACTTCCCCATATGTTGAACTTGATCAGTGCCTGAGCTTAAAATCTCAGAGGTGATTGGATCAGACAATAAAAAAATTTAAGATGTGGATAAGAGCAACAAGAATGATTAGAGGTGAGAGGATTAATTTGCAAGGGAAGATTAAATGAGCTAAATATATAGTGTATACTTTAGTGGAATGAGCAGAGTTGAGGAAAAAGGATCAAGGGGAGAGGCATATAGCCATCTTAATATCTTTGAGGGATATAAACTGCAATTCCTGAAAGGTCTTAGTCACAGACTTTTTGTGGACAGTGCAGAGAATTATTTTTAGAGCTTGGACCATAGGAAATGATAAAAAAAGTTTCTGGAAATGGAAGACATACAAGATTTTTTCACTTTGACATCAAAAGATGACATTGAAACCAGCAAATATTTTTATTTTTTTTATGTCTGACCTAACACAGACAAGGACAATTATTCTGTATTGTGAGGCAAGCACAATCAGGCCTAAACACCAAACCAGTTTAACCGTGGAACTCATAGGTAAGTAGCACTGCCAAATAGTGTTAGGCACATGATTATGATCAACTGGTTTGTTGGATCCTTTGGAACTGGAAATAACTGAGTTAAGACCCAAATCTAAGATTTTTCTGTGTAGAATCTTTTTGTCAACTTTCAGTTTGAAAACATTTCCTATACCTGCTATAAAACTACTAGAACACTTGCCACGTAGTTTCATTCTTCTAAACGTCCCCCAAAAAAGTTCAATTTTCCAGTTTGATCTTGATTACTATTTGAGCTCAACTATTAATCTTCCTTCTTCACATTTTGTTGAAGAATTTTGAAGGCCATCAGTGCCACTTTCCTTCCTCTTTCTGCCCTAAAGCATTTTTCTTAGCTCTACAAAAAAAAAACATTTCAAATTAAGAAAAACCGTTCTACTGTCAGGGTGGTCAAACAGTGGAACTGGTTGCCCAGAGAGGTTGTAGAGTGCCTATCCTGAGCAAACTGCTCCAGCTGACCTTGGTTTGAGCAGGAACTTTGGGTGAGAACTCCAGACATCATTTCTGTCTTTTGTATTTGTAATTGTTTACTGATTGACTCCCCTAACTAATAATGATCAGAAAATTATGTCATGTTTTTCAATTATTTTTTTTTCTCTGAAGAACAGTGCAATTAATCCATTGCAACCTTTGCTTACAATGATATTTAAAATTGTTTTTCTTTTTAAATTCTAATGGCTGGTTAAACTATAGCATATCTGCTTTAAACACTAATTAAACAGTCCTATCTTTGAATACCCTGTTGAACCCTAACATAACTGTCAATTTTATTTTTTTTACTAATTTACTTAGATTCTCTATATTATCTGAGTTTTCACATTGGAATTGTTTTGTTATGTCAAAGTCAAATTATAAAAGTAGTGTTCAATACTAGTTCTGGTATAATTTTATTTAGTGCAAGTACTTTTAGCTGATAACGAGAGATTGCATCAGTTTCTCCCACTCGTTTATCCCTCCACCCATTTTCTTCTCTATTCAGACTAGTGCAAGTGTGCAGAAATACTTTTTGCAATTAATCACTAATATTTATACTTATTGTGCTGGAAAGAGAAAAAAAATAATAAAAATGAATGACCAATTTTCATTAAATGGATGATTGTAAAGGCTTCCTTTGATCCAGCAAGTTGAAGTGGCTCATTCCTGAACAATCCATTTTGCTGTAAGAAATCCAGAAATGAATTCTGCACACCACAATCAATCAAAGGAATTTAAATACCTTAGAGGCAAGTTGAAATGAAAATAGACTGTTCCCAAATGGTAACAAACAGGAAAATCAATATGTCAGGCATGGGTCTTGCTTCCACTGAAATTCCCAAGCTTCTCTTGGGTTGCAGTGTCTTTAGCAATCATTTTAATTATCTAGTTGTGCAGGTTATGAGGTGATTATGAGGTGGTTGTGGTTTGGTTTTGTTGCTGTTTACTCTTAATTGAAGTACGTGGTTGGTCTCAGCATCTTCATAGCATCAGATAAATCTGTGATGATTTCTGAGTTTGTGTGATTTCTGACTTTGTAGGTGTTTCTGTTTAGGAAGTAGTATTAAAGACATATACAAACCTTTATACCATACACTAAGTCATATGGTAGGTGGGATAACTTTGTATACATGTGGCAACAGGATAAATCCAACATCCAGCATTTAAACTGTTTTTCAGTTTTATAGATGTTACAGGAAGCTGCTTTAAGACATCAGTTTGAAGGCTGTCTCGTCTTCTTTCCTATTCTCCTTTCCTATTAGCACTGGAAGAGTGGAGATGTTCTTCACAAATGTCTGAAGTTTAGGAATGCTGACAGAAATCTTGCATTTTTCTAGATTCACCTTGTGTACACATTTCCCACAAGAGGATGCACTCCAAGAACATGAGTATCTCCTCTTTGTATACAAAGTAGTTGTTTTATAGGTGTAACTTCTGCAGCAAAAAGGTTTCTTTAACCTATTCTTCTTTACTCAGGATCTTAAAAAATAACTGATTATTCCACCTAATTTGTCCATGATATTTATTTGAATGAATAGGCTAAACTAATATCTTTATAGTTATTGAATATATTTCCTGGGATTTAATGAACTGGTTGTGAATTCCAGGTGATAGCGTGTATGTATGACTCAAAAAAAGCCCTGAGTTTCTACTTTTCTGCAGCTTGAGTCCCAAGCATTAACCAGAATACTTATGATGCTGGCTTCAATCCAACAAAGCATTCAGGCCCTTGCTTAAATTTAAGAACATGAGTAGCTTTTTGCATGTAACAATAATGCACATCTGCTTAAATGCTTTGCCAGATTGGGACCAGTATTACAGTAAAGTAGAATCAAAATTGGTTTAGAAGCCATTACTGTTAATCCCAAGGAAGAAACATTGTCTTTACTTAAATTTTCTTCCCAATCTTTAAAAACTACACATTTGACTCAGAAGACTTGGAAAAAAGAAATCTTCCTTCTCTCCATCTATTTTTGTTCCTTTTGATATGTAGTTTCTGACAGGGTATTAGACCCACATAGGAAAATAAAAGGTAAAAAAAAACAATATCAGGATTAATGCAGTTCAAAAAATATTTCTTCTAGTGCTGTATGAAACTGGACTGAGTTTCACCTTAAATATTTACTGATGGTTTGGAAGAAAACATTTTACTTTTATATTTATGGAGATAAAGAATTAGTCAGGTTGTGTATCACTGCAGAACTTGGATTTTCCTCCAAGTTACTCACGATCGGAAGACCCAGACTAATCTGCTAAAATAAACATTGATTTTTTAAAAAATTTTTTTTTCACAAGCCCCAGTAGTAAACATAAAGGACTAATTTATGTTTTGCCTCAGTGATTTTCTCTGCAAATGCACAATGGACAGACAGAATGTGATTACCAAGTGGGTAAATAATAGTTTATTTTCAACATGCTTTTGCTTGTGGTACGAAACCAGGTATCTTCTTCAGTGTGTTGGTTATTTGCAATTATTTGATGTTTAAATTACAGTAATAATTCTTCTGTAGTTCAATAAGCAACAAGCCACTGTGAGACTTTGAATGTTAAAATATGAAAAGAGATTGGTGGTTTCTGATTGTGGCTTGTAAGTCTCTCACTTCACTTTCTGCTCCAATTAAAAACGTAGGATGAAATGAAGAATTCCTAGTGCAAATATTGACAATCTACTTATTATTCTTGAGGAAGATCTCTCTTAGTAAACCAATGTGGCTATTTCCAGACAGAAAAACAGAAATAACCCAAGATGTACTAACCAAATTAGGGGTGTACAGTGATAATTTCTAAGGCACTGCTATTTGCCTAACATTATTAATGGTATTATGTTGTAGTACCTGTCAAGTGAATACATGGATATAATTTTTTTTTCCCTGAAATACCTTTGTCTGTACTAAAGTACAGTACAAATCTACAGAGTTTATCTTGCTCACTGTGATTAAAATAAAAAAAAAAAAAAAGTTCACAGTCTCCTGTACAGTGGATAAAACTATTTCGAGGAACAAGGTTCAGGTCCTCCTGTGTGTTTAGATCATGGAGAGCTACCTTCATCTGTTCCTGTCTTATGCAGAAGAAATAAGGAGAAAAGTGGTTCTCATAAAGCCAGCTCTTCTTGGAGGGAGTAATCTGTCAAAGAGCTGACTTTTCAGAGCATAGTTTCCGTGAATGCTATCCTACTGAGCAGCAGGCTTGCATCTGAGAATGATAATGACCGAGATGAATGGCCTTTGCCCTGCTTTAAATCTGCTTTCTCTAAGACCAAGATCTCCCAGGATGTAGGCACTCTTAGTGCTTTAAATAACATGCATTGAAGCAACATGCTAAAAGATTTTGTTCGGTTCAGACCAAATGAAACAAATGGACAAAAATATAGAAAACACTGAGAAGGCACATTCATCTCAGTTGGTTTTGTTTGAAGAGCATTATTTTGTATGAATAATTGGATCAACTGAATCTCCTGCTTTTGAAGAGTCTATTATTCAGTTTATGAGAGACAGAAGTAAAGCAACTGACCATTGTAAATTCCTCAGGTGGAAGGGAAAGTAGGTAACTCTGGGAATATTTAAGTTGTCTTTTTGGCTCAATTCACACTTTCCAGCATGTGGTCAATTATGCCTTATGATGTGTTAATTTTGTTTTGTATTTCTTTCCAGCAGAGTGTATAAATATCTTTCCACTGAATGTGTTCACAGGAAACAAAGTAATTGTTTTAAGGACTTATAGGGAAACAGTTTTAAAGGTAGGGGGTTTTAACTGGACTTTTCAGGGTTGAAAGTAATTTTTATTTTATTTTCAGGGCCAATACATCTTTGGCTTATATCTCTCAGTCAGTAATTACCATAGGATTTGTGACTGTAGTGGTTTACAAAGAAAATGTCAGAACTCTACAATTGTTCCCGTTGCCTTCAATAACTAAAATCAAGTAGCAGAGCCATGGTTTTCTCACAAAGATAAAAATAATTAGAAAGGTGTAGCAACTGGCATTTGTATTTCAGTGCTCATCTCTCCAAGTCATTATGAAACCAAAGCCTTTGTACAGGAGAAGATGCCGTACTTTGTATGCCATCCTTCACATCAAATGTAAATCTGAACCTCAGTGTACTGTCCAAATTCCAACTCTGGTAATTAGATTTTGCCCATTTACATTCTCTTTGCAGTTTCAGTAGACTTCCCCCCCCCCCTTTTTGTCCAGAAGTATTCTAGTGTGATAAGTGCCATTATTCTGGCATTGTGTTTTCCAAAGGAATTTCAGTTTAATGTAGCATATTTTTCCTTCCATTACTGAACCAGAAACTTAAAAAAAGAAAAATTATTGCTCTTTGTTATAAGAATTCAATATTACTTAGGGAAACTTGGTTTGCATGGGAAGGATGCACAGTGCTCTGCCTGCCACTAATTTTGCACCAGTAGTTATTGCATAGACACAACCATAACCATCAGTAATTAACACATCCTAGGATTTTTGGTGGTGTTAGTAATTATATTTCTGAGAGCAGGATGGTTATGAAAGGGATGCTCATTGTTTTTTTCATGGTGGGAGGCTTTGAGCTGCCTCTGTCATGGTTGAGTACTATTAGTCAGTACTGTCCATCTTCCTTCTGATTTTCTGAGCTGAATATTTGTGATAGTTTGATTTCTGTACTATTACCATGCAAGCAAAATGAATCAACAGAGAAAGCATAATGCACCCACTGGAACTTCTGATGTAAAATATTGGCTGCTTCCCTAAATGTTGCCAATTATGAAAGGCGCTCAAAAGAGAAGCAATACTCCTGTGCAAAATAAGCAGACAGCATTATGGGCCATACTCCACATAGCTAATGCATGGAGTAAGTATAATGTGTTGGAATACCTTATAAATTACTGTAGGCATAAATTACATTCATCTGCAGAGTATCAGAAGCAATACATGCTGATGAACCCATTGCATCAGAGCTTACAGCACTTTGGGGGTAGAAGCCATCTTTTTATTTATGGCTTGGTCACTTCATTCTCCTCCACCCTTGCTAGTGTTTTTAGTGCCTTGTCTTGCTTATGAGGGTAGAATAAAATTAAGAAAAAGGTTAGCAATGGACAAAGAATATAAAACCTGACTGGATTAAGTTATATATATTTATCTCGGTTAAAATGTCTTAACATTTTTGAAATAGAATCTCAACAGTTCAGCTCTGTGGTCTCAACAGGACAGTTATTTTCAAAACAAGTTGGTAGTTGCTAATTGTATGCAAGTGTGTGATGGATGTAACTTGAGCACATAATTCTTACAGAAGTCTTTTCCGTGTGTGAGAATTAGTTGTGTAGACTATATTGTTTCGACTCAATGATCTTAATGGTCTTCTCCAACCTAGTGTTTCTGTGATATACATACACATATGTGATTTTTTAATGCTCTTAACAATTTCTGAGCATAAGGCTACAAGTTCTCACCTTATGACCCTGACATTTATTTTTTATTCTGTATACATGCAGTTAATCAAGATACACTGTTGGTCCCTGTTGAAAACATTTCTTCTCAGAATGTTAAGTCTGCACATCCATTATTATCAATCTTCCTAAGGTGAAAAAAAATCCTGTTTTCTGCTGCTAAGAAGGGTTGCAATACATATGTCTAGTTTCTTATGTGGTCTTACGGGGTTACTGTAGTATTTTAACATTCTCAAAACAGATGGGAATATGAAGTACAGTGAATTTCAACATTAGATGGGAAATCTATAGCAGACCTGGAAACATACATGAGTCTCACTTATTTTTTAATATAAAATTGTCCATTCATTTTAACAAAGATAAAAGCATGGTCTGATATAATTATCATAGTTCTCTGTTTGAGTATTGTAGTTGTCTTGAAGATACCTCAACTACCTCTTAAAGTTCTTTTAATAAATATTTGCTTAGAAAAATGTTTTTAGCTGATCTCTTTATTCATAAATATATTATTTTTAAAATATCTTCTTGAGAAATCATCCTGAAATTTGCCATCCTTTAAGTCCCTTATCTCTTAACATTGTCTCTGCTATACATACTTTGTATTTAAATCCATTATGTATGGTGCATCTGGTATTTATATTATTGCAATGTTTGTGTGCTTTTCAGCATTGTTATATTTTTCATTCTATGAAGCCTTTTAGCTTCATATATGCCACAGAGCTTTTCACCTATATGGACTGGAGATGTATGGGAGCTGAAATGGAAATCCTTCTGGATTAGAGAGAAATACAGAAGCATATCACAAGAATTGGAATCAATTGATCAAATATAGTACCAGAAGGTATTCTGCAGTCAAAATGCTATTAGGGACACTACTTTTGAATTAAAAGTACCAAATTTTTAATCAGCGTAAAACACTGCTGCTCAGGCTGCCACTAATTGTAGCTATTTATCATTTTCTTAGAAGTTAACTGTTTCTGTGTTGGAACACTACAGCTGCTTGGTAGCACAGAAAAATATTTCAAAACAGTTAAGTGTGGAAATGGAAAAGACCTGCTGAAAGTGTTGCTTTCCTCAGACTCTGATGCTCTGAAGGCTTTTCTCAAAGGGCATGCCATTTCAAGAACTGTATGTGACTAACAATGAAACAGGTGAAAGGGTTGTGTACATCAGAGGCCTTAAGTGCCAACCTTAGACATTGCTTTAGACTCTTTCTTATAAAAAAGACTCCAACCTGGCTAGAGTATTGCTGACACAGCATTTCAAGTGAACGTAACTGAAGTTTCTATCCGAGTACAGATAAATCTTCTCTCTCACTGTTGTACAGCCAGAGCCTGAGACTGTATCACAACATGATGACAGCAGTCTGTAGAAAAGGTAGAATATATTTATTTACATATATTGTTTTTACAAAATTGCTTAGGTTATAAGTCCCGGTGCAAGTTTAAGATACTGTTACAGCATATCTAATTACATTTTTTCCCTCTATCTGTTTATGATTTTTAATTTGATTAATCTGCATGCCACTTATATTTTCATTGGTATAATTATTTTCTAGACCTTTAGCCTGGTAGGTATGCTTCAATAGTAGTGTTTTTTTCCTAGATGGGTTTTTGGCGCCAAGGCTTTATCCATCTGTTCTGATGTTTAATCCAACATAGTAGTGTATTTTTACAAAGCATGGAGACTTGTGTGTGTGTGTGTTAGTGGGCAGCATCAGGCTCTTCAGAATTTGGAAGCTGTTTCCAGAATCTCCCCCTTATGTTGACTAAAATGGAAATTACTTTATCAAAAATAACTTGGTTTGACTCAGTGCACCTGTCTCCACGCAACAGCACAGGCACCTGTGTCCTATTAATACTTACATTATGCAGCACATTTGAAAATGTTATAACTCAGGTGAATTATTCTCCTGGGAGTCACATACTTTGCTCTTGCCTCAGCTTTTGCTCTCTGTATATATCAAATTGTTAAGTGATCTTCAGGATACTTCAGTATGTTTGCAGCTTGTATCCTTAAGAACACATTACTTGGGCAAGTAAAGAAAATGTTTCCAACTGTCTGGTAGCAGGTCTCTGTTTCTATATGCTAGTTTCCCAATATGCTTTGAGCTGGTCCATTATTTTGCAGTGCCATTCAAAATAGATGAATAGCTAGTAGGTTCTCTACATTGGCTTGTCACCAGCTTTGTTGTTCAGCTAGAAATAATAATGTCTCTCATGTTGCTTCTTGGCTAGGTCACTTATTTTCGGTATAATATCAAAGACTGAGGAGATCTTTTTAGTGGAATTAGATATTTTTAGCACTATAACAATGTTAATTTAATATTCACATTAACATATAACAACTGAATCTCAAGCTTCAGTTGACTCCGACAGAAAAGATGCTGAAGAAACTTTAATTCTTTTGCCCAGAATCCTATTCAATTTACTCTAAAATTGATAGTGTAAGTTGACATGGAGGTTACTGTCCTGGTTTTGGCTAGGACAGAGTTAATTTTTAGAAGGAGCCAGGACAGGTGAGGTGAGCTGAGCTGGCCAAGGGTGTTTTCCACACCGTGTCACATCACAGCCCCATTATAGGGGCTGCCCTGTATGGTTCCAGGACAGTCTGAGTGTGGGCTGAGCACCTGCTTGGCCTTTGGATCAGTCAAGCACCTTGTGTTATCCTTGTTGTGTATAAGTTGTGCTCTAAGTTCTGTTGTTATTTCCCTCTCTCTGTGCTGTCCCAACAAACTGTCCTTACCCCAGCGCACAAGGTTTGCCTTTGACTTCCCATTCTCCTCCCCATCCTGATGGGTGAGCACACGTGGCCATCTGGTGCTCAGCTGCTGGCTGGGGATAAACCATGATAGCTGCAGAGCAGGGATGCATTTTACTTTGGTAGCTGAAGACACCATGAAACTTTTTATTTTCTGCTGTGGCATCACTGTCCAGCACTGTGAGTGGCATATAAGGAGATGGCAAAAGTTATGTTCCAATCCATCTGTAATAGCCAAAGTCTTACTGAATATAATGTGAATAGTGTCTAAAATATGGAGCTAAATGGTGATTTTCCAAGATATTAATTTCCATTGATTTAGAATAACAACTTATTTTAGCTACTTTTAATTTTTTTCAATTAGTATTTTAAAAGATGATGACACTCGTTACATATTTTTTTTGTTGTATTATACAGCAAGGAAACTCACTACAAGTATTAGAACAATCACCCACAATGGGTGGATCTATATTCAAAGACACGTAGAGGACAACTAGCCTATCTCTCATCTTCAAAAACCCTATCTCACCCCTAAAAAACCCTTCCAGGCATAGGATCCCTTGGCCTGACAGAATCCTATTCTGATAACCTCTTAACTTGTCTTTTTCCAATTGTAGCTTTTTTTATTTCATCCTGTCTTCTGATGACATACTAAGTTGATGAACGTTTGATCTGCTAATATTCTCAACAATATTGATGATTGTCAGTTCATAGTGTTTTCATTATATTTATTTCATTTGAAGCATAAATTATATAAATTATGCAGACATGTTTTTAACCTGATGTCTCAGCCAGGAAGAAAATAGAGGCTAGTGTGTTTTCCTTCCTTTGAAATTTAAAAAACTGTCTCTCTCTGGAATCAAATGGATGGAAAACGCATTCCTCAGGACAGATAGAAATCTGAGATCAATTTTTTCAGGGCTACAGCTATCACCAGTCAATGATTGAGGTTAGAAAGGAACTTTTACCTACTATCAGAGTGCTAAGGACCTTTTTGGTTCGTTGGTTGATTTGTTTTGTGTCACATTCTGTAGTAGAGATCTTGGACCACTCTCTGGTGCCGTGCAGTGAAGTGCTTGCAAGCGATTGAGGGAACTGTGCATACAGGAGATCTAACATAAAAGATCTATTGCAGCTTTTACAATAAAAATTCTGTTAAGGTAGTGCCCTTCCTAACAGTCTTTTCAAGGCCTTTTGAATTAATTAATGTCCTGTCATCTCTGTAAATGGTTCTTACATGGTTTAGTTCACTGGAAAGCTTGTGAGATACCCTGCTTGCATTCTGGCAACAGAAAATTGTATCAGTCTCCAGGGCTGCCGGTTTAGATAACATTAAATACACTAACTGCTATTGTTTTGCTTTAGAAGTCAAGCCTATGACATTTTCTTTCTTTTAATTTTTCTTTCCTTTGAAACACGCATTTTCACCTCCTTGCTCTTTGTTCTGTGTGAAATGGAAACTGGTATTATCTCTGTAATGCAGATTCCTTCATTTCTCAGGGTCATGTTTCAGTTGAGATCAGATGTCAAGTGCTTACACGGAGCAAATAATTCAGTTTTGTTTTCTGATGCTTTCCTACATGAGCCTCTTGTCAAATCCTGACAACTTGTGAAGATTGTAGATTTTGGGACAGAAGGTATAGCCCTGATCTCCTGAAAGTGAAAATGTGTATGACAACTGCAGCATATGATTTATTGAATCGCTGTGTTACTCTGTTAACCATTACGTCATATCTGCTTCTGTCATGTTGCTGATGGTACTTCATTTTGTGCTCAAAGCAGAAAAATCCTACACATAACTCAAAAGCATGAAGTCAGTTCTGACAAAATATCTCTTGAGATTAAAAATATTTAAGAAAAGAAGGGTTTATGAAAAAAAAATATCTTTTTAAGGAACTGGAAGGCTATTGTTCATATAAAAATATCCAGTGTTTTATAAAACAGAATTTTTAAATCAACCAAGAAAATACTTATAGGATTTTAAAGCAGAAAATTTTTCTTACTGTTTATATGCGTGCTCATATATGAGATTTCATGATAACTGGTCTTCCTGCCTGAATCAACATCATTATTCTTAACTGCGACAATTCACGATTCGAATGTCAGTTACCAACCTTCCTATTGATATTTGTCCAGAGCCCTATTCCTAGCAACTGTTCAGTTAGTTAAATGGAGGGAGGGTGTTTTTATTGCTATAAAGAGGAAAGGTAGAAATAGTGTTTACTGAGTTGTGGGTTTGGTTTTGGTTTGTGGATTTTTTTTTTCTGTAGTCTTACATTTGGCTAAACTGGTACTAAGAGTTGAAAGTTTTAACTAGTAGAGAGCACTGTCACATTTTTTAAATTTTGCTATTTAGTATTCTTGCATTATCAGTAGGCTGATTCAAATCTGTGGCACATTACAGCATTCTACATGGCATTTGATTCTGCCATATGTCATTTGGTGGTGTGGCACACCAGAGTAATATCATGATTTATCAAGTTTATCAGTGCTTAATTTATGCTTAATATAGTTTTATCTAATCCATCTATTCATTTGACTTATATTCTTAGTCACTAACTTCCAAAGCACATGTTTTTTATCCTGGAAGATGGCATTTTGAGGGTTTATGCTGTAATTTTGGAGAAGTTTAGCAGCAGTTTAGCCAAAAGGCAGTTGTATTGTATTACAGAATTTCCAAATGAAATTTCAAAAGGGTTGATTTGGAGCTTATACCAGTCACCTGTGAGGATTTATCTAGAAGATTAAGAGACTAGGGATCAATTCTGTTAATTAAAAGAGTGAATTAATTGCTCCTAGTTAGTTGTTTGTGATCAGTTTTGCATTTATTTGACCAACAATATTTTATTATAGCATTAAGGCTATTTATGTGCATTTGGAGTCTAATAAATTCAGAACAGAGAATCAGAATATAATTCCTCAAGACAAATGAGGAGGCATGAGTGGTAATAGTGTTCGTGGCCCCATTATTTCACAGAACGGAGCAAAGCAGTTTTCAAAAAATGCCATACTGAATAAAGGTTAAGGGAGCTGATAGGCAACAATAGCAACAGATAGAAAGAACAATGTTCTGGAGAGACTCTGTTTTTACTCATAGAGAGACCTTTTTCTTTCATATTAAAAAAATGCAGGTTAAAGGGGATAGTTCGGAACTGGGTATGTGAAAGAATGTTTCTGTGCTGCAGTCATTTGCCCATTCAATAAAGCTCTACAATATGCTAAGCATAAGAGCTCAAATAAGGTGGAAAATTGCTAAGGCAAAAAGAAATGACTCCGTGGAAATGAGGTTGATTTTGCACATATTTGTTTGGAGGTTGGATGTTCACTTTGTTTTACTGCTGCATTGCCCACAGTAAGTCATAACAACAACAAAAATGAAAACTTGCAAATACCAAAACAGAAGTATTTGGCTAGAAACCAAATTATCTTGAGAATGAGATGTAAATGCATAGAAGGGGGGGAATACATAAAAGGAAAAGAATTTCAACTTTCATAATTATTATTGTCACCTCTAGTAAAGTCATGAATAATTTGCTTCTGCTGTGCCTTTCATTTGGTCTTTGCATAGGACAATATTCCAGCTGAACGCTGTGGACTGTGGAGGGTGTTCAATGTTGCCTTAGAACAATATAGTCTGAATTTTTTCTATTTCCAGTTAATGTAGCCCTTTAAAATGTACATATGTACACGTACTGTGAAGTGAACTATAAAGAAGGAAGGGTTGCATATGCCATGTTGAATGTTATTTTCACACTGAGCAACCACAGGAATCTGAATTCTTACCATGATATGCCGTATCTCTTTCTCTCCCCATTGGTCACTAAAACCTTAATCTAAAGCTCAGTGAAGTCAGTTGAAAGGACCTAGTACTGTAGAGTTTAATATAGCTGCTACTTTTTGAGGTGAAAGAAAAAAAAAGCAAGCTGGAAAGCTGCAGGAGACTTTTTTTTTCCCTTTTCATCTTCCCTCTCAGGCTACATATATGGTCTCTTGAGTAATGGAAACTGAGTTTTTTTTTTATCTCTGTGGTACAAGTCTAGGGACTGAAAGATTTCACCTGTTGGTAACTGTTCTTGCTGTGAATTTTGATCTCCACAGGCACCAAAAAGGACTGTCCTGGTTGAGCCCCAGCTGGCAGCAGAGAACCACACAGCTGCTTGCCCACCCCTAACCCTGTAGGATGGGGAGTTGAACCGGGAGACAGAGGCAAACTGCATGGGTTGGGATAGGGACAGTTTACTGGGACAGCAATGGGAGAGGGAAGAAGCAACAAGAATATGCACAATGCATGATCTTAGCAGGCTGCCCAGAGAGGTGTGGAGTCTCTCTGGAGACATTCAAAACCAATTTGGATGTGTCCTCCGATCCTCTTTCTTCCCTCAAAAAATGTTCCCTATCTATCAATCAACAGCTGATAGACTTAAATTCAATTGATACAATAAAATCATATTTTTACCTGGCAAGGTTAATACCTGAGAATATTTTGTATGGAAATGTTCAGAGACAAGAATGGAGGTGCATCAGCAGTTAACTGTAAGCAATCCTTCCCAATAACTTTTCATCCATCAGAGTATGTGTCATATAATTGTCAATTTATTTTTTGTGGGTTTAATTTATTGTGAATCCTTAATAGAAACTTGCTAATATTTTTTTGTGTAACTTAGAAACTTAAATGTCATAATCACGACTTACTTAGATAACCAGAGTTCTATTGACAGTTAATTTTAGGTCTGTATGTGCCCTTGTCATTTTGGTAAACAGAATTTAGGCTTATAAATCATTAGGTGCTTGAATTTTTTTATGCCATATTTTTTGCTACAAAACAAGCATACAATTTTCTGGTGTCATCTACTGAATCTGAGATAAAGATATATATGGAAATATAAAAAAAAACAAAAACCAAACTTGACATGAATGAAGACAACAACCATTCTATTTAGTAAATTTTAGGTCCAATAGGAGTAAATAGGTGAGTAAATACCGTGCTCTAATTGAAGATAATTCATCACAAGAACCATCTGGTTATGCAGAGACCTCCCAGCCCCAAAAGCTGTACACCATGTCAGTGCTTGGCTTTCCTAAAATGAGCCTGGCCAATTCTCATTTCTGTTTATCAGTAAGGGAAGGGAATATATTGAGGAGAAGTAAACTACTAAAGAAGTTCCTAGAACTTGCCTGCACATAATTTCCTACCAGTTTCTTTTAAGAATGATCTTAGTAGTATATTTGTGGGGAGCTTGCATGCTGCTCTTGCAACTTTAATTCTTGGATTTCTTACTGGTAAAAGACCAAAGTTTCAGAATTCACCAACAATAAACTGCAGGAACAAGTATCTGCTCTTCTCATAAACTGGCATTAGCTTTCTTCCCTGATAGATCTGAGGGCAAGCCTGTGTATGGTCTTGGAGATGCACTGTGCTGAAACATTTTCCAGGGTAGATGACCAGTTTAAAATTATTTGCTTATATAGCACAAGTAAAGTATTAAATCTACATGAATTAGTCAATAAAATACATACCACAGAGGTAGGGAAAGAGAACTATGGTTTAATCTATAGAAGCATGACAGTGAAATAGGTTATATTAAAAAAAAAATCTGCTTAAGAAGGAAAACCTGAGGATAGTAAACTCTTTAATCTTAATAACATAACATCAGTAGTCATATCTGCTACTTTTTCCATAAAGGAGAGACTAATATATTTTGCTGGTAACTCCCTATATGTATCACAATATACCATATACACACATATATACACACACAGAGTGAATTATAACATAAAGGCTATATATAATGATGGAAGAATTTTGAAAAGCAACTGTTTATACTCAGATGTTTGGTTCTGGAGGACTTTAACTTTCAGAAACGAATCTGCTTTCTTCAGCAACAAATATAACAACTATTGTTATACAATTTTAAATCTTAGACTATCAAGCTTACATAGAGCCCACATTGAAACATAGAAAAGGAAATGCATTCTAAGTAATAGTCTTGACTAATTTTTGATACAAAAAAAAATATATGGAGATGTAATAAATAATAAATATCTATGTATGCTGTTAATTGTTTGCACTTTGACTTTATCTGGAATTATTATAAACTCATCCAAAATATTCTCAGAGAAGGTTCTGTAAAAGCAATCTGAATATTTTTTCCATAAAAAACCAAATATGAGATTTTGATCTTTTTCTACATCTCAGAATTTCAGATATCAACAGATGGGGGGGCATTGATTTTTTTTAATTTAAATCAATATATGAAGTGGGATAAATATCAAAGCATCCAATTATTAACCTTATTCTTTACTATGTTGCTTCTTATTGTGTTATTTGGAAAGGTTAGAAAGTTGCAGTACATTTAACAAAATGATTATTGGCAATATTTGGCTTGGTAGATATTCTTTCTAAGCCTCTTGCCTAGCAAGGAGAAAGGTGGAAGCTGGGCAGCACTCGTTGAAAGGCTGCTGAAGGATCCTGTTGGTTCTGCACCGAGTATGACAGCGTTTCAATGGAATAAATACAGATAACTCAGCAGTTTGAACATATTTGAAATTTATCAAGTTGTGATCTGCAAATATCACAGATTTCAGTGTTTATCCAACATGATCTGAGCAGAAGTGTGCTTAGAACATGACAGTATAGCATACAGATGTTATAGGACTTCTGAGTCCACGCTTCTTTAGCTAATTAATCAAATGATGTTTTTTGGAGAGAGTTTAAATCGGCTCTTCAGCGAAATGTCTTCTCAGTTTTACAAAGTGCTTCCCCTGACTAAAACTCCACATGAAACTGTTTAACATTCACAGTCACTAGTCACTCTCCTTTAGAGAGAAAAATCTCTAGTTCTTATGCAAAAAAAATCCTCCCACTCCTGTGTTTTACTGTGTCATTTCAGAAATCTGTCGCTAGTCTATGTATTTTAATGTCAATAGAATGTTCTTCTGGTTTTATCCCTAAACTTTCTGGCAAACATGAGGGTGATCAGTTGACCATCTGATAGACTCAGTCAAGTTGCCTGTCAGACTTCACAAATTGCTGACTCCATCTGGTATGAAGTCGGGTAAACCGACTGAAAACAAGTTCTAATTTAATTTTTGGACTCCTTAACCTTTTCTGTGAGTTCCTCCCATGAATTCAAAATGTCCTGAAGAAAGGCCAGGTAATTACTTTGTGGTGAGATGAGCAGCATTGAAGGTTTTGCCTGGGGCTCAGAACACTGATGGTAGCATAAAACTCAACAAAGTCCAGGGCCCCAGAAGGCTGCCTTGGCTAGACTGCCCTAGGCTGATATGCTTAGAGGAAAGGTCAGACAGTTGTGGAAGCCTGAACAGCAGACTGACTGCTCTATGACTGGCTGTCTTCAGAAGCTGAGTAGGTAGCAGTAAGGGATTGATATAAATGAGTTAACTGATTCTTCTTTCCTTTAGGCCTATATTCCACAGATGTCTAAGCAGGTGCACATGCCATGACTACAACCAGCTGGAGCAGTGATAGGAGCCCCCTGCATTAATGCAGTAGGACAGGAAGACCTGGAGGTCTCAGGACCGGGGGGTCTACAAGTTAGCCCCCACTCTTCTTTTAAACAAAGTTATGCATTTGGATTAGAATGAGGGTTAAGAGCAGAAAATAATTCCTTCTTCTGTTGATGCCATTATATTTCTAGTTAAGAGTATTCTTGGTAGCATCCTATTAACACCTCATCCACTCACCCTGGAAGGAGTGGCTGGCTGTTTCTATTGGCAACCACTGAAAAATCAGAGATGCTTTTTAGCTTTGTTTTATGACAGAAATCAGATTAACACCCAGGAAGGATATAGTAGTGGTTTACCTCTCAACACCTCTCATCTCCACCTTGTTTCATCTGAGTTCAGTTAGGAACATAACCAAGTGCCTCCAGCATAGCCACAGCTTTCAATAGCTGCTTCCACAAGTAGTAATTACACACTAAGTGATGAAGGACTGCTGGGATTCATCTTGAACTTGTAAATACAGTAGCTTTTGTTTACTTGAGCATCCTACCTCTAGGATAGTGTAACTAAAGAAGAAGGATATAGTAATTAGAATGACTGCCAAAAGTCAGTTATCTTTTAAGACTTGTCTCTACTTAATAACCTCACTTTGTTAACAGTGTGTTCTTTTCCAAGAGATATAAAGACAGTGACTTCAAACTACTTTGAATGATAAACACTTTTCACCTAGGGACAAGTTTGTCTCCTCAGTAAAATTAATCTATTGACTATGTTCTCACAGTCCAAAAATGCATTTATCTTTTTAATACTCTCAATCGTGCTTTTAAACATTAATTGTGCAGTTAGCCATCATAGAAAAATAGTTGGAAGGTGTTTGATTGTCAGGGAAATGCTGTAAGATTTTTCACTATACTTTTTGAATGTGTCATTTGGTGAGAAGTTTCTATTTAAACCTTATTAAGTGCCATTGCAGACATAAATGCAGTTTTCTTGACAGATGAAAAAAAAAGGAGTGGGGGGGACAGACACACACTATGCACTACTGTATTCCCTTTCAAGAATCTCTCAGTGTTTTCAAGCAATTCTGCATCTTTCATTGTTGTTCTTTTCTGTGTTCTCTCTCTTTATATGAATCACAGGAGATATTTTAAAAACTATTGGACTGGCAACCTAGAAACTGAAGGAAGATTCCTTCCCTACTCAAGTAACTGAGTCAGAAGGAATCACTTTCAGTGGGTGAGTTGTGACCCAACCTGTCGCTGAGTTCTTTTCTGAATCAGCTAAATAGCAGATACCTCTCAAAAATGTTTGGAAATTCTAAAGTTGAGATCACCATCTGTTTTCCTGTAAGCTACTAAACAGCCTCCACCAGATAGTATTTTATCTTCCATAATTTCCTGACTGATGGTTATGAATGTGACTGGGAAAGCACCTTCAAATGGATTAACTAAATGAATGCTTCTATTTTTCAATTCTGCTGCCTAATCCCACTCTGGCTTTATTTCTTGATTAGGTTTACAGCGATGAAGTGTTTATGGTAGTTTTTATGTCTTACTGTAGCTTCTGTTGCAAATTAAAATAATAATTCCACAGTGAAAAATGAGAAAACAATCTACTTCCTATGCAGTTCTGAGTGCAAATGATGGTAGAATTTGGACAAATCTCACAGAGTTTCCATTTATATATGAGAATTCAGGTTTTACTGCTATCATCTCAACTTGGAGCTCTGGCGAAAACTGAAACTACTGGAAAGATATTGTTAATGCTTGACTTAGGAGAGGAATTGAAGTCAGAGTTTATACATGAGAATAATATGGGGCAATGGCAACAATATTCAGCAAAAAACAAATTTACACTTCCTTGGAATGTTATTATCTGTGTTTGAAAAACATACCAAATTCAAGGTAGAGATTTGAGCTTCAGATAAATTTCAGACCTTTGAACTCATTGCCTTGCTTTGACTCAGAATGCTGTTGTAATTAACTTGTATGGGAATCTGCAGATGACCTAAACCACTGTTTTTCTTCTGGGTAAATGAGATGTAGCAGATATATGGACAAGGAGAATGGCCCTGTTGCTCCAGTGATTGGAGCCCTTTACTGTATCACAAAAATGTATAGGTTGGTGTGACCATGGATTTGTTTGTGTGTCAGTAGATAAAGTGACAAGGTGAGTCTTTAAAATTGCACTTAAAAATTGCAATTACATGGCATTTCAGATAGGGATGAGTTTTATGTTCATGATTTTACATATAGCTGCATTGTTCTCTGTCGAGCTCTTATTCCTTATATAAGGAGAAAACAAAACTGAGAAGAAAAAGTCTCCCCACTGGTCTCCTCGAGGCAGTGGTAGTGGTAGTCTGGGTGCAGGCTGGGAGGAAAGAGAACCTTTCCTGTAAAACAGCAAAAAACAGGCCAAAAGGATGATGGTTGAACTTGATGATCTGAAGGGTCCCTTCCAACCAGGACAATTCTATGATTCTAAGTGTATCTTGTGTAAAATGTGAAGATGGCCAGAAGTGCTCTGTCAGGGTAACAGAGCTGTAATCAAAAAGCAGCCATGGGCATTGTTTGGTTTCTGCTGTCACCTCTGTGTCAGCGTATGGAGGCCATTAGAAACTGCTCTCTGATAGTGCCTGTGTGCAGGTACTTGTGGATTATGACATTCATGCATATACAGAAAAGGTTTTAAAAAGCACTCTGGTTCCTTGAAATGACTTCTTCTCGGAATGAGTGTCTGTGGCAGTGCTAAATGTTTCCTAGCAGAGAAGTGCCATAGGCACTTTTAATTGAGTTTAGGAGCTGATAGAAAGAGGCAAACTGTATGCTGAAATCCTGCTATCTGCAGCACAAGTCTGGCAGACAGGAACAGTAAAGTCTTCTGATGTTCAGTAAACCCCATAAGAGGTCTCCAGAGGGACTGCTTCTAGGAGTTGAACAGTAACCTTTTTCTCTGTGGGTGTGACAGTCTTTGTCTCACCGCAAAAAATACTAGGCAGTGCTGCAAACCTGGTGTTGCCTGTAGCAGTGGCATCTTTCCCTCGAGAGGTAAGACAAACCTGCTAATCTGTTTCATACAGATGATGAAGAATGCTGTCTTCTTCCTAGGACAGATGGAGAATTTCCTCCTACTGGCTTACTAGTAAAGGGTTTTCTATACCATTACCACTGCAGGTAATATATATAATGTACCCTCAACTAGAAGAATGTAATTCTTGACCTCCCAGTCTGTATTGTAAATTGCTTGGGTGAGAAGCACTGGTGTTGTAATTGGAAGGGGAAGAGTGGGTGCCATCCTAATTGCTGCAGGTAACTTGTAAGAAAATAACAGAATAACGTGTAGAGCTTTGCCTGCAGGTAGTTTTCAGTTGCCTGAAAACTTTGTTAAAGGGATTTGGAATGTTCTCCCAGGAGCAGTTTATCTGGATTTATTTTCCATTAGATTCTGCAGAGCTAAAAAACAATAGTTTAGAAGTACTGACTGGATACTACAGGTGAGATTTTTTGAAAGCAGACTTTGGAAATTTTGAAAGTATCATCTGGTATTGTTTTGCTGAAATTTTCTACCCCTGAAAATGAGGAAGGCTATATTTTTACAGGTGAAGTACAGAGTACAAAATGAGGTATTTTGATGAAGGAGATCAGGACATTATTCATGCCATTTATAGCAAAGATGGGTCCAGAAAGCTGCTTTGCAATGAAAAAAAAAATATTTTTCTTACTTGCAAAATTAATGTGTCTGAGGAGGAATTTGCATGTTCATGTCCTGCAGCCACTGAGCCTGGAAATCTGGTGGAGGGGAACCTTCTCTGAGGCGTTGTGTCAGGCAGATCTCATTAGAATTAATAGAAATTGAATGGTTTTCATTAAAAGTTATAATTTTGACAACTGTATTAATAACAGTAACAATTTGGCTACCACCACCACCCACCCACACACACACACACCTTTGAATAAAGCCATTTTATGAGAAGAACCAACTTTCTGTATTTATAATATTTTTCAGTAAAATTGGAAAGCTTTGTTATTGGTCTATCTCTCAAGATTTTCAGAAGGAATAAGAAATCTTCTTAAGTGGACTCTAGAAGTATATTTTCCTTACTGCACAGGTATAATTTTCTACAATTGAAGTAAAATAACTGGATATCAGAATAACCCATATAGTCTAAATGTCCATGGACCAGTTGGTATTTACTTTTTCTTTAAGCGACACACTACTCAACTAAAAGTTTTTACCTATACATTCTGCTGTTTTGATTCTAATGATTGGGAACATTTGCAGTCTCTCCTGTTCACTTCAAACTTGGTAACACTATCAACTTTGCATATGCTAGATACTGCTCTGCAGCATCTGGCTGTTAAGCTGTTTAATCTCCCTGGGAGAATATTGGTTTAAATCCATTACTAACAATCATATAAAAGTATGGCCAAGACAGATGCCTTTCAACTTGTGTAGCTTGTGATATTGGGTTGCTTAATGTAGTCAGTCTACTTCTCAACTCTCCAAGTATTTAATTTTTTTTTTCCCACGTGAAACTTAATATGGAAGTAAGGTTGTGTTTAAATATATAAAATATTTAGTTGGCTTTTTGACCTCAAGAATAGTTTGCAGGTAACTAATTATCTCTATGGTTTCATCTTGAGACATTGAAGATATGACATTTACCAGTTCTTTCACGTTTAGAACCTTACTGCTTCAACAGTTGTGGCTGTAGAGACCAAAATGATACACAATCACAGAAACACTAGTTTGTCTCTTGAAAGGAGAGTTGAAAACTATAAAAAGCTAGTATATGTACATGTTTTGTCTAAAGCAACATTGAAGTTGCTGAGAAATGATAGAAACATAGAAAAAATAGTCAATATCTATTTTAATGGTAATCCTTATATTAAATCCTTATATATTAAAGCTGAAACATTTACCTTTATTCTAGATTCTAAAATTTAATTTAGTCTTTAAGAATAAATTTGTTCATAATGTCTAATCTAAGTCTACCATCTTTCAGCTAAACCTCTTTTCCTATCACTGCACTCCCTGACACAGTCCTCCTCCATCTTTCCTATAAGCCCACTTTAGTTTCTAGAAGGCTGCAATAAGATCTCCCTGGAGACTTTTACTCTCCAGGCTGACCAAGCCCAAGTATCAACCTGTCCCTATAGGAGAGGTGCTTCAGCTCTCTGATCCTCTTAGTTGCCCTCGTCTGGGCTTGTTTCAACATTTTTCTTGTACTGGGGACCCCAGAGCTGGGTGCAGTACTCCAGGTGGGGACTCACTAGAGCAGAGTAGGGGGGCAGAATCACCTCCCTTGACCTGTTGATCATCCTGTTTTGGATGCAGCCCGGGATATGGTTGGCTTTCTGGGCTGCAAGTGCATATTAATGGATCATGTTGATTTTTACATTGATCAAACTTCCCAAGTCTTTCTCCTCAGGGTTTGCTGTCAATTCCATTCTCTTCCCAGCCTATAGTTGAGCTTGGGATTGAGCCAATCCATGTACAAGACCTTTGCACTTGGCCAAAGGCAACAACTAATTAAAAAAAAATAATTATTTTACAAAATTGACTCATTTTTTTGAAAAAAAAAAAAGAAAAAAGAGAGAGTTAAAAACTTGGAATTCTGATTTTTATCCTCATCAGTGAAACCTCTTCCCTGGAAAACTGTACAAATATCCATGCAATAAACAAATAATTAAACATCAGTAGTTAGAAGATCCTAACAACAAAAGAGCAGTTCAGAAACCTTATTAAATCTGAAATTTCACAGCAGGCTCTTTGTAATAGCTCTGAACTATCTCAAGCCTACCATGTCTGCCCGTGATGTCTCTTGACCATTGCTTGAGAGTGCTCCTGTATACAGAATAAGTAGCAAGGGAATACCAGTGAATGCAACAGTAAAGCAAAACAAAACACTAGGATGTTTGAAATATGTCTGACTTCAGATTAAATTAGACAGTGTTGTATGATCCCAGTCCGATCTTTTGTCTCTGTGCTAATGATTTGAGTCCTATGGCAATTCTCTACACATAAGGTGCATAAAGTACATTCTGACGTGTCTCTGGATGATGTAGTAAAGAAAACCAAAGTCTAATGAATGCAGATGTTCGCCATTACATTCTGTCTTATTTGTGTATGAAGGACATAGGGGTGAAAAATAATGAAAACTGAGAAAGGTGGGGTAGCCCTTAACCTAGTATAGAGGGTTTTTATGACTATAGCTACCCAAAAATGACATGACCATGTGATGAAACAACACACCTTTTCTTGTAAAAGGTACTGGAGTTTCCAAAACTACCTTTGGAAGTACAGTACTCCTGATATTGGGGTACAGAGCAAGCAGGCACCAACAAGCCAACCTACTAATTACTACAATCTTGTCTTGCTACACACTACATAACATTCATGACTTTGAAAACTCTTTGGCTGTCACATCGTTTTGGTAGGAGGGTGGAGAGTGGTAGACATGACACACACAGAAAACAGGCTCCAAAAATTGCCAAAGAGAAACTTCACTTGAGAACTGGTCAGATCACATATAGGTATTGAATGATAATCATCTGTTTGTGAAAACAATATTCTTCCATTTATTTAAATTGAGAACAATTCTCTATTAGAATATATATGAGAATATATTTTTGTATTTTTATATTTCAGTATTCCATGTTTCAGTTGTTTGCTGTCATCAACTTATTGCAGCTTCCCATGTCCACTCAATACTACATTAGTCTCTTTTTCAAAAGAGCAAAGAAAAGAATGAATGTGAGGAAAAGGAATGAACAACTCCTTTACTCCTTTATCCCAACAGGTTTTTAGTGGGTTGTTTGTTGCCTTTTTTAGTTGTACATTCAACCAAGAGCTTTAGAGGAAATGAGCCTTTTGAATATTCTGGTAAAACATTGTTGCTCTGGTCTTATTGTGATGCAATATTTTTTACTATTTTTTATTTACTACTGGAGAGATATATACTTCTTGTTACAGTTGCCAGCATTTGAAGTGAAAGATACAATCTCAAAATTATTATCAAATCGGTTACTTTTATGATATTACAAATTGTATTATTTACTAGGTTTTAAATAATGTTAATTCACTGAATGCCCCCTTAAGTGGTTTTTCTTTTTTCTCATTTTACGTAACTCTTTAATATTTTAAAATTTGTTCTTCTATTCTTATATTTATTGTTAGTCATAATAGATGTTACAGATCTGCATTGTGGGTTTTAATACAAGACTTAGAAGGCTCATGCTAATGCTGTCTAGACTGTTTCTATTTAAATTGTGAGAATATGACCTACTTTCATCTCTGTCACTGCATCTGCAGATTCTCCTATTCATGTCATATTAATTCAGCCAGGTTTAATGATTGTCCTGCCTCATTAGCTGGACTTGCAGGACACATATGGGAGACCTCAACCAGGCCAAAAATCATTTCTCAGTCATGCCAGGAACGTGTCACCATATTTATTTAGCCCTTTGTGACCCAATGTTCTCAAGTAAATATTTCTAGTTATTATTAATGGTTGCCGAGATATGTTTTGCAAAGTTTAACAAAACTACCTAATGATGATCTGTCTATCTAAACTTTTAATGCTTTTTTAATATCCAATCTTATGCAGAATCTTTACATTGCATAAACAGGAATTGAATTTTAATGCTGACTCATTTTATTTTGAGTATCGAGTAGAAGGGAATATTTTGCTTTCAATTTGTGTTTTGATACTACATTTGATTACAGCTTTTACCAGAGTGTGATGCCTTTTGATCCTTTGTAAGTGTAAAAATGTATTGAATCTTGTTTGTCACTGTTTGCAGTTTTTCTTGCCACCTATTAGCTAGTTATTAAAACAGAAGGCATGTCAGCATATTTCGCTAAAGGAAACTGGAGTGGACATGAGATGTTTCAGATAGCTGTCCAAAAATGCAACTGGATTTGTCAGTTCATTATTTAGATCCTCTAGAGTATTTCTGCAATTTCATAGTGAAACTCCTGTAAATTCTTCTTAAAATCATGCAGTATTATCAACATCTACTATCAGCCCTATTATTTTCATAAGCAGTGATGCTTTATATATTAATATAAACTAATATATGCATGGCATGGACCATATTTCTTAATGATGACTACAGAATAAGATAAAAATGCTTTGACTTACACAGTTACAGTCATTCAGGTAACTCCTTGTTTGATCTGTCTGCCCCCAAACTCATCTGTTCTTATTTTATGTACTTAGGGATGGTTTTCAATGGGTTGTAGGGTTACATTTGCAACTTAGGATGGTAAATTTGGCTTCCTTACTTAGTTGTTGAGACGTTGCATGCTTTGTGGAGATATTGGTTCCATACCCAGATTATTCATGCCACATTACACTTCAGTGAAATTGAAACACAATACTTCTGACAAGGAGCAATGTACATGCAGGGTTAGATGCTCAGGCAATTACCTAGCCTTGCTAAATTTGCATACATGGATTGAAAACAATTGAGAATAACACTTTTTTGACTTAAGTTGTGCAGGAAGCTGAAAATACAAGCTGATGTGGAACTTCAGAAAGCTGATAAAAGACAGAAATCCTTCTTGCCCACTCAGATGTTCAAGGTATTTAAAAAATTACTATAGTACAGTTACCTTACATGCACATCATTCAGGTATAGGAATTATTCAACAGGTGGTCTGTTACTAATAGGAAAACTTTCAGTGAATTAAATAGTCCTGTGTACAAAAGATTCTTATGAGAACTATAGACTTTAAATCCTTAGGTAGAACATAGTTGGCTTGTAACTGGTTGCTAGGCCTTCTGCAGGGTTTCTAAACCACGGTGTATTGTACTGAAGGCATACATTAGGAACTTTGATAGTAAGAGTCCATGTTCAGACTGAATTCATTACATAGCTACTGAAATATATATATACAAACTCAAATTAAAGAAAAGGCAAAGGATCCTAAAATTAGAGATTTAGCAAATTCTCATATGTGTTTCTAGTACTTTAGAATCTCAGTGCTTTTCATTGAGAATATTAATTCTCTTAGATTTTTTTTCTGAGGAAGTGCATCAAATGTGAATATTTTCCATAGAAATCTTTTTGAGTATGAAGCAGAACTGCTATGAACATAAGTGTCTCATTGTGTGAGGGTTGTATTTGGACTAGATTTTCCAAAAGTGAATGTACATTTGCAATTAGCTATGACTCACAGAACATTAAAACTCTGCAGAGAATTAGTTTAATTGTATATAAAAACCTAGAAAATTAAAAACTTAGAATAACTTTTCTAATAGCAGAAGAAAAACGTTCCTCCTTCTTAGTTAAAAAGCTTCTGTCATGTTAACATTATCACATTAACTGAACAAACAGAAATCTTCAAAGCATTTTTTTACAAACTGCACTTGAAGTTGAAAGTCTCCCATCGACAGTATATTGGACTGAACCCTAACAAGACTAAATGATTCATTGAAGTAGTTCAAGAAATCTGGGATTTAGTAGGAAACTGGAGGATTTCCAAGCCTAGGAAGCTAAGTTATGTTTCTTGAATATTCTTTCAAGTTCTCAATACCCTGATTGATGTTTGATTTCTGAGTTGACTTTGTAAACAAAGTTTTAGCTTCTGGTGTCAAAATAATACTGAAAAAGAGTCGTTGGGATGAACTCGATAGATTTGCAGTCAATTCATTGTTTAGAATTATAAGTTCTGAGTAATGATTTAAATACTAATGTTTTTCAGAATTTCATAGAATATAAGATATTCAGAATTCCTTTCCTCCATGATTTTTTGGGGAAATAGTCCTTCCTTTTTATGTCAAATCCTCAGCAAGTGCCAATATCAGTAGCTTTACATAAAAGCCTAGAGTCGGCTAGAATGATTGAGTATGCAAGGATGTATTTGGTTTTATTCATTCTTTTAGAAAAGAAATCTGCAAAATGGAAAGCAGGTTAGACTACATTCCTGTACAAGTAGAGATGTAGCTTCCTCAACTGATAGCATTGTAATGTAAATGTATGCCAATTGAATGTGACATATCATTTTTCTATATATGCTCATGGAGATAGTGTGACTTAAATGATACGCTCATATTTTCTAGTTGGTTTACATCAAAGATGATGTAATATGCTGGGTAACAGTAGGTTAAGGCTATTTGTATTTTCCACTTTCTCTCTACAGAGATTTCAGTTATTAAAATTCAGTTTTAAAGAGTACGTGCTCTTCATTCTATTTAGGATTAAAAGATTCGTGTATTGTAAATGCTGAAAAGCTGTAGGATGATACTCAGCACTAATGCTTTTATTAAACCCAGTGATATACTTAAAGAGATTTTTCAAATAGTTTTGGGTTGGGTTTTTTTTTTTCCCCTCTTAATAAAACCCACACAGGCATTTTCAAGGGAATGACAAAGACATCGTTGCAAGTAATGGTTATTTGTACCTCGTCATGCATCAACATTGTCACTCTTCAAACATAGCATGAAGAGCTGAAGATCATCAGTCTGAGTCATAGACAGTGACATTTTTATCTCCCATCTTCAATTTTTTGCTATAATATAAATTATGCTTATTTCTCTCTTTCCTGAATCGCTGATCTGAAAGACAAATATCAAGAGATCCAGGTATGTGGAAACGTTGGTCGGATTAGCACAAGCAAGGATATGAATTTAAGCAAGTATGATTGAAAGGGTGGTATGTGGTCTTTTGTCCTTGTAAGACCCAGTGCTGTGTTAAACAGAGTTGCTTCAAATGAGAAAAAGAGTGAAAACAACAAAAAAAGAAAATTTAGATGGAGAACTGTAATGTTAAGTAAAGGCAGAACCATCTGAAAAGTAAAATAATACCTGTGTTTCAAGAATGACAGTTACTGAACACCGAATCTGACAAAGCGTTTCAGAATACAGTGTAGGAAATAACCCTGAAGTACTAGAGGATGTGGACAAACCATTTACAAACTGATTGACATTTTCTGAAAACAGCTGTAAAATGTCTACATGTCAATTTTGGCAAACCACCTTTTAATAAGTTATAAACGCACATTTACAAAATCCAACTTCAAAATTCGCTATGACATATATTTCCAGTGACGGAAAGAATGTCTATGAAACTGTCATTTCAGAGAGAACTAAAACAGCTGACATTGAAAAGAAGACAACAGTGAGGGATAGAAATGGGGGAACAGCTAAAAGTTTTCAGGACATGGAAGTTGTCGGAAATTAAGAGTAATCCATGCTGACTGTGGGCAGGATATGTATTGGGTTAACACTGTAGTAAACATTTAAATATTTACTATTAGGAATCACTTTATTAAAAAGATTATCTATCACCAAATTCTTTCTGAATTAGTTAGAATGCCTAGCAATGAGCATGAGGGAGGTAGTGAAAAACATTACCTTCCAAAGGGCCTAATTTTCTAAATCCAAAACAGGATGCAGGAATTCTCGATCCAAGTTAATATCTATTATTGTGCTCAAACATCATAAACTTTATTCCTACACTTTTAATGTTTCTTTTCGTATTCAACATGTAAAGGTGTTCCTAGTTTTGAAATTGGTACCAGGCTGTTTTTTAATACCTTTCTCACCTAAAGACAATGCTAATGTATTCTTGTATTTGCATCCTCTCTTCAGAGGCAGTGATTCTCCTACAAATTTCAAGAAAGACTTGTTTTCCTTAAACAGCAACTGTAATAAGATAAACTAATAAAACTATTGATGGTAATGTGGGAGCCAGTCCATGAGAAAGCAGTGCAAGAATATCACAACACCATTTTGAGTTAAATATTCTGAAAATTTTGCCAAAGGAAATGAATTCTTTTTTTCTCTGGGACTGAGTTCATGCAGGTCATTAGTACATGACCAGTCCAACAAGTAGATGTGTGTTTTTTTTCTCCAAGTCTATTGGCATGGTGGCTATTTCTAAATTCAAAGGCAGGTTTGTGGGTTGGGGTTTTTTGTTTTGTTTGTTTGGGTTTTTATTCACAGCAGGAAACAATTGCACATTTATGCAATATCCTTAAATGTTTTGTCCCCCCACTGCCACATCATCTTCATATGAGTGGCAGCTGAAGTGCAGACTAATATACTGAATTAAGTGAAGAGCTAAATAAAGCAGTAAACTCTTCATTCCAAGACAATGAAGGTACCAAGCATGATTTAGAACTGCTGGATGTTGCCCTTTTTTGGACTGTGAATCAGAGCAGGAGAGGCAAGTGTGATCACAGAAGGTTTATCACTGCTTCTATTTACAGCCCTTTGAGCTCACGTTATGTAAATTCATGCAACTTTTATGTGTGTGAAACATTTGCATTTCCCATTGGGAAATTCTGGGTAACCTAGGAAAGAAGGAAATGTTTTTCCCTGCCTAGCCATCTTGTTACTAAGATAGCTACCACAGTTTTATGACTGTTATAGGCCACGCTTCGATTTTGATGTATGTTTCAGACTTTCCTTATAGTAAACTGCAACAGAATCTGACATAGAGGGGTTTTTTGGTATCTTGCAAAGCACAGATTTCCTGGGCCTGATTCCACAAGTAAAACTTTCCTCGTTTTACAGCTATAAGGAAGCACATAAGATTTTACCTTAATGCTTCAGAGGAAATATATCCATCCCAGGGATGGCAACAGTTCACCTCATAAAGTTTTGCAGAGCAGCTTTCATTTGTATTTTCATTGCCACGTAATTGTACACCTCCTAATGGTGTTATTCATAAAATTGGTTTTGTTTTAGTCTCTGAATTTTTAGCAAATTCATGTGGCATTTCTGTTTCTTCATTTTGACTTGTACTTTTCTAGATACTTGAGAATTATTCAAGGATTAATTGGTTTGCATGTATCAGAACCTAAGATAAGGATCCCAAATGCAGCAAATACACATATAAAATGTATGTTTTGTAATTTCAGGTTATAGAATTACATGTATTTGGAAAACTCTGTGTGCAACCTTTTTTTCTGCTGAAAACTGCCATTGCATAGCAACAGATTCTAGTGTCATTGGAAAGGTTATTGAGGGCAAGGCGAAAATATCAAGTTGGCTCATATATTTGCTAAGTTTACCTGGAATGAGGGACTCAGTTATTTTTATCTCTTTGGTTATTTGATAATTTTAAAACCAGAATTACCATCAAGGTTACTGTGTGGTTTGTAGAATTTTGGTGTTACATGTTCTTAAAGATAGAAAGTTTTAGCCCCTCATCCCATCTCCCCACTTTTCTTCTGTTCCTGTGGAATAAGGTGATTTCTTTCTTCAAGAACAATTAACAGAGGTCAGTTTATAGTTATATGCAGTTTTTCTTTCTTGTTTTCTCCTGCCAGCAGTGTTCTGAAGGTGGTATAGGACTGTGTTTCAGAGTTATGAATGTTTCTTTTTTTTTTTTTTTTTTTTTTTTTTCTGTTCTGAATAGTTAGTAAACAGTGTTACGTTTGGGAAAGTTGTGATTCTAGTAAGGTTTTTATTAACTGTTTTTTTGAGATCTGAGGAAAACCCATACTAACATTTTAAATGAGTCATTTAGTAAAAATCATGTACAATCAGGCGGGCTTAAGTCAAAGCATTGCACTGCAGTCCCACAGCTACTCTTCCACAGGTCTGTGGTCATGTATTATATAGGTGGAAACAAAGACATAGATAGCCAGAAGTGTATTCCACTGCATTTTTTGAGCAGTCTCACCTTCATTGAAGACTGTAGGGAGGAAGTTTCTTGATGAGACAACATTAAATTACAGAGCCTTCAGGAAGTCTTTAAGATACACTCTTTATTGTAAACAAGTAATAAGAAAGGAAATGCTTGGTCCTCCTATTGTACTGGTTTTCTAATCAACTGGTCCTGTTTCAGTTTCCTTAATGCTGTGTTGGTGTGGGAAGGCAGCATAGAAATGCTTTGGCAGAGTGAGGTATCTCTATTACTTCTCTGAACTTTGGCACAAGAATGACAGTTGTCAGGAAATGCCTCAATTTATATGCTGATGCCTAATAGAGTTTTCATGTCTTCTGATAATTCAATTTTCTTTTTCCTCATATGAAACCTGTTAGATTTTGTTGGTGTCTTCCAGTTATTTTTCCTAGGTTAGTTTTTAGAGAAATATTTGCATAGAAAATTATTCTTATTCTGCTTGTAAGGAGTGCATGTGTGTATACACACACACATATGTATAGAAAAAGTAGGAGGAAGTATAGCTAACATTCATTTTATATAGGTGAACAAATAATTTGGCCTTTCTAGTGAAGGTAATTCTGACAAAGTCATTGTGTGGACTTGCTTTCACAAGTCCAATAGGAGCTGGTCAGTAGTGGAAATATCTGACAATTTCTTTAGGACACATTTCACCTCCCATTTCAGTAGATGTGCACCATGCTTGGACACAGATTGTTCTGCACTTTTTCTGCTTTTTTTTTCAAGTATCATTTAAAGGCAAAATATTTTTATAAGCTCACTAAATCTCTTTTGTTGTATATTCATATTCTAAAATTGCTTATGACTAAATCTCATGATTTCTTAATTTTATTTGGATTAGAATTTTTACTTTCTCTAAAAAAGAAAAGTATATTCTATCTTACATATCACTGTATTAGAGAATCACGGAGAATCACTATATTAGAGAAACCTTTAAATATTTTTTATCAAGATTTTTTTTAAAGAGTTGCTGAATCCAATTTTTCACAAAACTTTTTAGTCTGACTTCTGAAAATTCATAAACATGTTGCGTGTCTAGTAACAGCATATATTTATGTAGGCTGGATTAGGACAGTTTCATCTGGAATGATCCAACATAATTGGAAATGGAAAATGCAGCTGCTTCTGCCACATTTATAGAATCACGGTATCACTTGGGTAGGAAGAGACCTCTAAGATCATCGAATCCAACCACAGCCTAACCCTACCCAGTCCACCTCTATATCATATACTTCAGCACATCACCTGTTTGTCTTCCAAATCCCTCCAGGGATGGTGACTCCACCCCTTCCCTGGGCAGCCTGTTCAATGCCTGACAACTCTTCCAGTAAAGAAATATTTCCTGATGTCTAAGCTAAATCCCCCCCGGGGCAGTTTGCAACCATTTCCTCATATCCTACTGCTTGCTACCTGAGAGAAGAGACCAATCCCCACCTCTCTACACCCTCCTTGCAGGTATTTGTAGAGAGCGATAAGTAATAGTTATGCTGTATCTGTTATACTTTATATATATTTTAAAGACCGAAATTTGAGATTATTTTTTCTGTATTGGATAACTTCTACCTTCTAACTTGATATGCAATGTTGAATATGTCCTGGACACTAGAGAATGGCAAGGAATAGCAGCATATTGATAAAATTCACAAAAAGTAACCAGATGTCTCATAATGCCCTGTTGAAATTTTTTTTCTTAATGGTCATTATTTCTCTTAGTTAACATTGCTGGAACACCTGAGATACAGATGGTCTCTCCTCATTCTTAACTCCTTGATCCCTCTTTTTCTGTTTTTAGAGTAACCTCTTCGGTATTTTCATTTTACATTTAAAATTTTAGTATTTTAATCTTCGTTAAACATTTCTAGTGTGTAGACTAGCGCAGCTGATGCTGGTCTTGCCTGACATCATGCAGTAGGTTCTCATTCACTAGACACTGTGTCGTCTTCACGACGGTGAATTCAGCACCAAGGACAGTGACGGAGCCGTTCCTCAACCGTTTGTTTCTCTGGTTAATGACAAGACCCACAGACTAAATTCTCAAAACCAGGATGCTGTAGACAGAGTATCATACACTGAAATAGTATATTTTCTTTCCTTCTCCTTCAGTTGTCCTTGTTTGTTCCATAAAAAAATTGTAAAGATTTTTTTTTTTTAATACCAAGTTTTGCTAGAAGTTCTTGGATAACAGTTCTAAATGTTATGCAAAATTAATCATAGACAGGCTTATTGAAAGTAATGGATTTGATAATGAAGATACAATTATGTAAATGCTTTCTGGTTTTCAGTTTGATATTCAACTTCCCCATACCACCTTTGCCAGCAGCACCTTGTCCTGAACTGCCAGCTTATTGTTTGAATTCAACATGTTATATAGCTAGTACTGTAGTATGCAGTGAGGTGAGAAACAGTCACACTATGAGGAGCATGTTTTGTGCTACTTAAACCATTAAATTCCTTTTCACATTAGAAAGTTCAGTTCAGATCCTTTCATGTCACTGTCTTTTGTATAAATGCAGCGGTTGAATTATACTGACATGGCTGTATTTTGCCTACTAAAATGTTAAAACAAATTGATCAGGATTGTTCTTGGTGTGGTAATTGTGTATGGTACTACTGTGACTCTTTTACCAGAAGTTATACTCCACCCTAGAGGTCAGTACATTTGGTGGTCTGTAACATGGTTCCTAGGCACACTGTGGTGAAAAGATCTGCATTAATGCAACTTAATGTTTTGGAGTCTTTTTAACTTAAAGGAAATAAGCTTAGAGGGGTATTTTATGTTCTACTAATATAAAAAATTGGTATTGTTGATAGGGTGCAAGATTATTAGTTCCTCTCTTAGTAGTTTCCCAGGAGATGGTTTGCAACAATCATTATTGCTCAATCTGTGGCTCTACAAGGAATAGTACAGTGTGATTTGTATCTTATTATCCACAGTATTCTAAAAGAAGCATATTAGCATGACTGAAGTCTGGATAAAGTTTGGAAATGCTGATACCAGCTACCAGAAGGTCTCTCACAGGGCTGGTTGCAATGGCACTGCAATGATGCTTCCTGGATGAATAATTATTTTAGAGAATTATTTCTCTTAATTGCTGCTTAGGTATGACTTTGAGATTTTTTTTAAATTCTTGACTCTCAGTCAAAAGTTTTTATAAAAAATAAAAATTTTAGAACCTCCTGAAAACCAAAACTCCTAACAAGGAAGTGCTGCTGTATATGTAGAAAGAAGATAGAGAGAAGCAGAGAATTGGAATGATTTTAAAGATAGGGTGGAAAAATAATTTGCTTAATGTGATTTCATTTTCTGCAAATAATTGGGTAAGCAGATTTTAGTGGAAATAGCAATTTTCAAAGATACAAAAAATTCTTTTAACTATTTGTAGCCACAACTNAATTTTAGTGGAAATAGCAAAGTCCTGTTCATATAAGCTAATTTTCAAAGATACAAAAAATTGTTTTAACTATTTGTAGCCACAACTACAGATTTTCTTATTAAGAGAATTCAGACTGTTGCCTTTATCTAATTGAGTCCCCTTCTGTACATGTATATTTAAACCTGATGCCTCTGCTCTCCTTACTGATTTATTTCTTTATACTCTTCGTGGGTGATTTTAAATTTTTATAGTTATGCCTTCTCTGACCCTGCAGATTCTACCTCCTCTTATTGACCTTCTTCCTCAGTGCAAAGTGGTGTGTTCACACCCATACCCATAAATCTGTTTGCACATTTGACCTGGCCTTTGTTCGGATCACTTTCTCCAAGACTGATGGACGTGTTTGAATAATACTTAGTGAGTGCTCTATATAGAGAATCGTCAGGAAACCTTTAGAAATGTGTCTTGATTTGTAATAATTTGTTTTTTGTTTTTTTTTTTATGTTAGTAACCAGTGGATAATCCCCTGGCTTGTGTGGCCAGATCCATTCCACAAAAAGCAGCAATCCTGTGCCTGGATTGTGACAGAGGTATTTTTGTACAGTGACCTGTGGCTGTGCAATCCCTCTCAGTGCTGTTCAGCACTGATAATGTACATGCTTTTGGCTGTGCATTGTGATAGTCTGAGTGACACACCACGCAATTAATAATGTGTCATAGCTGCAAATAGTTAGAGCCTCGCTCTCACTTCTAGCACCTTGCCTAACAACTCCTCTACTCCAACACAATTTGGTGACAAAGGGGTTGGTATTTGTGTGTGTGTGTATTTATCTCTGTCTCTCTATATATCTACAAAATAAGCACGTTATAAGTATATTTTATATATATATATATACATACACAAACACACACACACATGTTTTCATTTAACAAAAGCAGAAGTCCTTGTCCTTGCAGTTCTAGAGCTTAGCATACAAGGTCTTCATCAGTGTGGTTACTCTGTAAACATCCCACTTAAATACCTTAAGGAATCAAATCCTGAAGGTGATCATAGGTATAATACAGAGCTAGCTCAGAACAAACACCAATCAGTTTGCTAAATAGAGAATATTTAAGATGCAGGTGTTTGATGCTTTCTACAGCAAGGTAGGGAAGTGGTATCTCAGATGTTTTCTCTTAATATTAAGGTATTCTGGAAACAAATTTTAATCTGTGAGTATATTATCTGATTAATTTTCCCTCTGCATGGAATCACCCCAGTTGTTGTGGCAAGTTTTTGTTTATTTTGGAGTTTGTTTTTTTTACTGACCAGCAAGGCTTAATGACTGACTCATAATCCTGCCATGCACTGCCACTGCCGAATACCATTGTGACAAACTGCTGGGTTTCTTCTGCTTGAGGGAAGTAAGAAATAGAAATTAAGTCTTTAAAAAAATGGAATAGCCATCAATATATTTGTATGATTAAGCTGATGTGAATGGTGCTGACTACATGTATACATGAAATACTCCTTCCCCTTGCAAGGATACAGCTAGAACTTAAATATTTATCGTGTTGCTTTCTGATATACTAACAGAAACCAGTGTTCTTGTTTGAAAGATTTTTGAAGATGGAGACAAGGGAATTAGGTGATTAATGTGCTTAGACAAAATCTGTAAATTACAGAATGTTCCAATCCACATGTTTAAGCATTTGAATACCTTTTCAGATCTATCCTAGAGGCTTTGTTTGTAGAATGAAATCAGGTTTAGTTATGTTTTGATGTTGTTCACAGAAGTTTATATTGACAGAGTTCTTATGTGGACAATAAGAACCTCTTATCTTAAACACATTAATTTATGGGAACAATGCCAATGCACCTCTGCTGAGAAACAAGCAGAAAATCCTAGGCAGCCAAGTTCAAGGACCAGTCTGCATCTACCTCTCTCTCATTCCAGTGTATTCTGTTGCAGATTTAACAAGCATATACTTTGCAGTAGCTAAAAGCTCCATTATTTAAGAATAAATATATGGTAAATATTCTTTATGTTTTAACTCACGGATGTTTATAAAGTTCTTTTACGAATACATCCATTCCCACAAACCATAAAAAATGCCAATTACAACATTTAAACATTACCACATGTCATGATAAACATGTATGTACATAGGTACGTACACAAATACAAATTTATATATGTATAAAAGGCAGAAAAATATCAGTCTTTGATTTTTGAAGGAATTGAAACATTTAATTCTAATGTGATGTAATAACTATTTGAATTCTTAAGAAAATGTTAAGGGAGGATACTGGGGTAAAAACTCAATCACTTTGAAACAATTTATTAATCTTTAATATCAATAATTATCTATTGATATATTGATACTTTCTTTGGTTTGATTTTTCTAAAAATTAAATAACAGGGAGAGATGCAGTAATTAAAAAGTACTAAACCAAACTCCAGCAAATTATCAAAACAGTAGTAGTTTGATATTATCAATATTTAAAAAAAAAATAATTTTTAATCATCATATTTCCGGGAGAAGTTTTATATATGAAGTTGAAAGAGCATTATAATCTTACTCTTGGGAGAGATTGCATTAAATTTGTAGTTTGAACTTAAATATCTCTTCTCTTCTAAATTTCTCTTCCAGAATAGGAATTCTAGTAAAACAATTTGTATGTACTTTAGGACCACAGATGGTTACTTCCTTGCTTTCAGAGCTATGTCTTCATATATGGAGTTATTGAATGTGTTTTCTAAAAGTGATGATTCATTTGGGGTGGCTTTTAAATGGAGCTGGATTTAGCAAACATTGCTCTGCCTGCTTTTGAAAATAAGACCCACTTCAAAAATTTCAAATGAAAGTCTGCATACCTTAGCATCCAGATTTTTACCAAATGTATTTGTGAGTAAATTTTGGAAAAATCTAAAACTTCAGACTATAATTCTAGATTTTTTGATACAACCCCTACTTATTGTCCAGTCTATCAGTGCTGTTAACTTTGATACTGTCTTATCTCAGGGTTTTTTATGTTGAAGATAATTTCTACCTACATGCACAAAGGAGTGTGAAGCAAATACAATTATAAAGAAACAGATTTTTCAACCTCATCTAGTGGAAAAATGCAAAGAAAAAGAAATGTAAGATCTGGAAAACCTCAAAGAAGCAACTGGTACAAGTGCCTACCAAATCCAGACTCTGTGTATTGCTTCTTGGTTTTGTTAGTTTGGTGGTTGTCTTTTTTCTGACCCCTAGCAATCCTGTAATCATGATGTGCAGCTTCTTAAAACAGCGTTTTATTCCTTACAGGTTTTTTATCCTCTTCATCAGCAGAAATAGATCCCTTAACAAGAAACTCTTCCCTAGATCTTGAAAATCAGATCTGATTCAGTAAGGTGAGTTTAGATTTAAAACTGTTCCATATGCACTCTGAATGAAGTTTGGAGAGATTAAAGGAAAATGTAGTCTAAAGTGTCACTGATTTAAAATATATATGTACTTGATTTTTTATAGATATATTCACACTCATTTTAAATAATCATTATTCTTGCCATTATTTTAACCAGCTGTGACTGACATGGTTTCTTAACTTCCTTTTCAAGCTTTCTAAACATGCAGTCAATAAAGAATGAAAAATGTTCTCAACCAACCACAAGTTCCTTTCAGAACTTCTCCAAGGATCTTAGGATCTTTGCAGTCCCTTCCAACCCAAAGTGTTCTATGATTTTATGATTCTATGTTTATTTGTATTAAACCTGTTTGCTCTGACTATCTGCAAAAGAGAGAGTTGTATTTTCCTTGTAAGCTTTCCAGGGCTTAAGTGCAAATCCAATGCAAATTGATCTGGGCTATCCTTCTATTGTATTGCTTTGTGAAATGAATGTTTGTGGAAATACCTATCATGGAATAATTCCGTGTTCTCTTTAGAAGTGACACAATAGTGGACTACACAGACTATTGGTGTATTTGGAAGTGGCAGTAGCAAAGTAAATTCCAAAAGAATTTCCAGAAATATATTATTGTCCTGCAGTTTTTCATCCACCTCTTCAAGGTGATACTGAAAGATTAGATATTTCATGTTTTCATGTGATCTTTAAACAATATCCAGTTTTAATGGGAACATGGAGGTAGAAGGAAGAGTTGACCACTGACTGAGAATATCTGGAGAACTCAGGAGTAGATTGGTCTTTTAACTAATATATGTGATGTTTCAAAGCACTCGTGAGTATTAACAGAGTGCCTCCTACCTTTTTTCATTGCTAAATTGTTCCCTGACTTTTCCATCCATCTAATTTGAGTCAACGCCTATCAAAGTACATTTATATCACCACACATTCAGAGATCTTAAATTATTTAATATCAGATATTGACTGCTAAGCTACAGAAAAGAATAGTAATTCCTTAGAGAGACCGGGTTTTACCTCTATGCTACTTTCTATTTTTCCTACTTGCCTTGACTGGTGTAGTGCACAGCATAAGGTGGTTGTGGTGTCACATCATGCACAAGCACAACTCTGGAACTTCACTCTCCCTAGTCCAATTAACAGTGAGTCTTGTTTAAGACTCGCTTGCTAACATCTTGTTTAACATTTTAACATATTCAGTAAGTATTTTTTTCCACTTTACAGGCAGGGTGACAGGTATGCAGAGAAATCAAATAATCTATTTTGAGATCATACAAAGACTCTGGAAATGCACTCCCAGTGAGTCCTGGCTATCACCCCTTTGATGTCCTCTTCAGTGGACATAGTTTTGCAATCGTTGACGGTAAGAAACCATGTTCTTATGTCTATTGTACACATTGTGGGATTTGAATTTGGATACATTAAAAAAAAAAGTTTCTGTTGTTTTCAGTGGCAAAAGATATGCCAATAGAGATTTAAGAAGAAGAAAAACTTTTTTAAAATCATTGTGAAAAGATGGAGTTTCTTCATATTGACCAATAAAGGCTAAATGGAAATTTCTCTGATGTGTAAAGTGTTGTCCAGGTTTTGGTTATAGAGGATGCTGAAGATATTTAGTTGAAGTAATTTGTTTAGACAGTGATAAATACCTGAAAACAGAACTTGAAAATTGAATTATCTCCTTGATTAATGTTAGTTGTACCATGAACTTATTTTTTTCTTTTTTTTTTTTTTTTTTGACAACCATCTCTACCAGTGATCTTTTTGCATACTTTTCTTTCCCTCCTCAGTTTATAGAAAACTACTACCTTCTTTGGATGTTGCATGGTTAAAGTAAGACATTTTCCTTTTTGTGATGAAAATTTAGAAATCAGCTATGTTACTTTCTCCTTGGTGCAGAGATTAAACTGGAGGTCTTTTCCCCACACCAGACTTTCACTTTGAATGTATGCTAAATATGAGGACAATGTAGAACAATATGGATGTGAGATGGTTTCTCAGTAATGTTTTGAAGCATATGTAATTAAGATTTTGTTCTCAATAAATGCAAATTGCGTTTTGCAGTCACAATAACTCCACAGGAGAAGAAATTAAGATGCCTGATACATTGATCTCTGTGTCAGAGTATCACATTAATGCTAGTTTAAATTCACCAAAGGAAAAAAAAATGGTGTCACAGTGTAAAGATCTGCTCAGCTGCTTAGATTTGCACATGTTGATGGGTCAGACGAGATACACCCAAGGATACTGAGGGAGCTGGAGCAAGTGCTTGTCAAGCCACTTTCCCTTTTTTTACCAGCAGTCCTGGCTGACTGGGGTGGTTCTGCTTGACTGGAAGCTGGCACATGTGACACTCAGCTACAAGAAGGTCTGGAAGGAAGACCCGGGGAACTACAGGCCTGTCAGCCTGACCTCTGTGCTGGGGAGGGTGATGGAACAAATCACCATACAACACATGCAGGACCACCAGGCCATCAGGCCCGGTCAGCATGGGTTTATGAAAAGCAGATCGTGCTCAACCAACCTGATCTCCTTCTATGAGAAGGTGACCTGCTTGGTGGATGAGGGGAAGGCTGTGATTGTTTACTTGGACACCAGTAAGGCCTTCGACACTGACCCCCACAGAATTGTCCTTGAGAAATTAGTTGCTCATAGATTAGATGGGTACACTCGCTGGGTTAAAAACTGGCTGGATGGGAAGGCCCAGAGTTGTGCTGAATGGAGTTAAATCCAGCTGGTGGTGGGTCACAAGTGGTGCTCCCCAGGGCTCGGTGCTGGGGCTGGGCCTGTTTAACATCTAACTCGAAGGGATCGAGTGGAGCCACCATCCCTGCATGTATGTAAAAGGAGATTAGATGATGTGCTGAAGGGCATGATCTAGAGGTGAACTAGTCAGGGTTAGGCCATGATTGAACTCGATGATCTTGAAGGTCTCTTCCAACCCAAGTGATTCTGTGAATCTGTGATATTCTTTCCAAAGTGATGCATCATTCATGGCCAAGTCTAGTTGTGTATGTTAAATTTTATGTTCTTCAAAATCCAATTTAACAGATGCAGTACTTCTTTTTCACTCCACTGGCATTTTTTGAACCTAAATTATTCTGTGATTTACAAAGCCAAATACATATTAGATAGGTCATGACTATAAAATTAAAGACCATGCTCCATTCTCATCTACAACTGCATTAATTTGGAGAAACTCCCCTGAAATCAAAAGAGCTATTCCTCCCAATGGGGTGAATTTACAGCAGTTTAATGTTGGTGGCACTCAGTCCTGGCAAGGACAGAATTTGTCTAGGATCAAATTCTAAGTCTGAAATTAGCGCCATAGGAAAATGTCAGGATTTGGGCCGTTTTTCTCAGGACTGTTTTAGGGTGAAAACACTTACTTATTCCAAGTCTTTGTTATACAACAGAAATTACCTGTGAAACAAAATTTCTTACTAGAATTATAAATATCAGAACAAAAACATACAAAAAATAATAAATGGAGCAGTTCTATATTTAGCTGCTAATTGAGATGGTTTTGTTCCTGATTTTAGTGCTTTTGTATTAAAAGAATTGAACAACAATCAGTGAAATCACATATATGTTAAAATGTGTACCATGAGCTTTGATTACATTACAAAAATCACAGTCTCCTTGTGATATTATGTGTGGCATATTCTATGTAGACTGAGATTTTTTAGAATCTCTCTTAAATCCCTAAATTCATTAGTGAGCTTGATCCTAGATCAAGCAGTCAAAAAGTACGTTTGTCAGCATTTTTTATTCCCTTTTGAAAGTAGTAAGCTCTAAGAGGATTCGAGTACTGTCTCTATATGCAAGCAGCTTCTTGTCAGCAGTGCCTAATAAAATAGAGAGAATAATATGTTCCTCAACTTTCTTTCTGATTTGTTCATGTTTATTTAAGAGGAAGGCAGGGCTGTCACTGAGTTAGAACAACTTGAAACTGCTTTTTAGTTTACTTTGCATGAGCAAAATGGTCTGGTTTTACTCTTTTTCCTTAAACTTCAGTTATGCTTGTTCAATTTTGAAGTTTCTCTACTTTTTCTACAGGTCAGTATTCTCTTTTCTTAGGGTTTAGTCAGGTTTCTCTTCTACCAAATGACTGGCAAATCTGAATATCTGGTCTTTCCCACTAGTAGCTTCCAGTGTTAATCAGCCAGAACCTCAGTTTGTTAACTCACATGACCTGTTGAGAAGGAGAAAGTGTGCTACAATCTGTTCTTGTCTGTGTGTGTTGTGTGAAGACCTGCTGGAACACACTTGAGTTTTGTTATCCTCCCATGCTCAGGCAAGCTTGTCCCATTATGTGAAAAACAAAGTTCCCTTGGCAATCTGTGTTTATAGCTCACCCTTTTGATTTGTGATGGTCTTGGTCTGTAAGAGGAGCCAGGAGCTAGAGACTTCCATTGTGTGTTTGGGATTTTGTGCCATAGGCAACTGTGACTCTTCTGCACGCTGGGTTTTAGCACTGCCATGGCAGCTTCCAGGCAGGGAGAAGAGATGGTGGCAGCTGGTGACAGACACTTGCTGTCCACCTGAGTGTGCCCAGTGGTTGGGAATGGCCATGAAGGATCCCTGGTTTAGGAATTGAACGGAAGGCTCTCAGATATTTCCAGTGTCCTACCTTGTGCTTGTAAAACATGGCATTGTGTGTATCATCTAAAGTTTTCCATGGTGCTTGTGTTTGGAATTTCAGCTCACTGTGCTGGATGGCTTTCATGAACTGATGTGTAGGCAATTGGTTTTCTTGCCCAGAAAAGCTGTAAAATAAAAGATTGAAGGCAGTATGCAAGCAATATTGTTTGGAGGAAACAGCATACAGTGTCCTGCAGGTAAAAGACCACACAAAGGATTCTGTCCAGCACTAATGACACCCTTTTAACACATGATTGATGAATGACTTGTGGTAATAGTAAACTATTTTATGTTACACACATGGGCAGCATACACACTTGTAAAACAGATGATACAATTATGTTTTTTAATTTGTTTATAAAAGGACATTCACGTTTTCATATTCCATGCAGTGTCTTCTCATAAAGGATTGCTTTGAAGTTATGTTCTAAGAAGCTAATCAGTCTATTTTCTCTGTTTAATTAGGTGATAATATGTAATTGGTATATTAAAAATAACAACCTGTAAGAGAGAAGATTATATCATGCCCTACAGCATATTACAGCCTTGATACTAAGTTTGTGTTTAGTCACATCTATGCCAGCAAAGATATTATCTTTGTGTTGATGTGTATATGTACATTTGTTTAAGGACCGGCATCTGTTAGAAATACATATTCTGATGTTATTTGAATGACATAAAGATACAAAATGTGCAGATTTCCATGAAATCTGAAATTTTAGTTTGTGTCCACAGAGATGCTGTAGCTATTGCAGATGCTTATGCCTTATTCTGATTAGTTCCCCAAAAGCCATATGTATTCTGGTTTTGAAGGTATATGTTTAATTCTGCTATTGAAATCTTCACCTTTGCTTAAAGGCTCTTTAGCATTAGCAGGAAAGTGTTCAGGAACTTTCTAAAGAAACAGTGGAGCAAACATATACTAGGTTGTGATGTTTTTATCCTTCTGGGAAGAGTAAAGGCTTGGTGTTTTTTTTTCCTGATTTTAAGTAATGAAAAGAAAAAGACTCTCATAAGACATTTGTAGGTCCAAAATACCCCAGCAGCATCAATGAATCAGAAGGGAACAAAATAAGCTCACCAACTGAGAAAAAGATGGCTGTTTGTCAGCAACTTCATCAACTATCTCACTTGCAGCCTTCTCCAAAAATCCCCCCATTTTTTATTTTTTTTAAACATTCTTGAAAGACTATTATGTTTGGGTTATTAATTATTACTACACAGTCTTTCACCCATTGTAGGTAATTTGTGTTTGCCATTGGTTTCAGTGATAGTAAGATCAGGTGTTAAATGATCTAACAGTGATTAAAGGCCTAGTTCCAGATGCTTAACTTCTATCTGGTAGAACTTTCTCACCAGAAAGCCTGCTGAGTCAGTAGAATAAATCTGAAAGTCAATGTTAATGATTCAGTAAGTGTTATTTGACTGAACTCAGCTAGCTGATGGATTCTATAACTCTAGAAAACCTTATAAAACCACAAATAACTTTAAAATGTATGTTATTTTCACGCATGCTAGTTCCACACCGAAGTCGAAGGCTAAGCAAGGATACCAGACATAATTTGGCTGTTTGAGAGGCGACTAGCAGAGAGCTAGCTATATTATCACATGCGTGGAATAACTCAGAGTTACTGCTCAGTATATGCAGTTTGCTATAATTACCATGAAAGCGCCTGACTAATTCTTTTTTTGGGGTTGTGTGGAGGAGTTAGAGCTATAAATAATTCCTTTCTGATTTTGAGAGAGACAAATGCTGGCACATACATCATCCATATTCCGTTTCCCTTGATCCTGGAGAGGGGAGTGTGTCTAACTTTATACATGCAAAGATTTCTTTAGCATTTCTGTTGAGTTTAGGCCCCTCAAAACACAAGACACGAGCCCAGTTTTTGGCATTTTAGGTTAAGTAGATAACTATGTAACAAACATGTGATTACTTACTAGCTCAACTCAGGAAGTCAGTTTAAATCCTGCTCGGAAGTCATCCTAACCAAGCTGTGGCAGATTTGGTAGGTGAGTCTAGAAATTGTACTTTCATGTTGCTGTCACTCAACAGCTCACTGGAACCATCTCTTAAACCCACCAAAACCTCGAAGCGCTTCATAGTGCTTTTACCCTGGAATGTCTGCAAATAAAGGCACTTCAGGTAACTTCTATGTGCATACAAGTTTGAAACAAACATTTATTTCCCTCATTAGGGGACGTTGCTTCTCCTTGGAAATTATTCCCACCATTACATTTTTTACACAGGTAACTTTCTACCTCGTTTAATTTCATTGCCAGTCCTCACCAGGCTTGGTGCCTGCTGGTTAGGGTGAGTGTCAGGAGGGGAGACAACCTCACCCCTCGTTCCATTTTCCCGTTGCCCCCTCTGCTCCAGTGGCTGGGCCAGTACCTGTGAATACTGGATCACCTGTCAGAATCAGGGAGGCTTTTCAGAAAAGGAGCTTTGACATTCCTCTCCTTAAGGTGATCCCTTGGTTTTCAATTGGTGCTTTAATGTTTATAAATATGTAAAGGGTGAGTGTCAGGAGGGTGCATCCAGGCTCTTCTCGGTGATGGCCAGTGGTAGAACAAGGGGCAATGGTTCCAAACTGGAACATAGAAAGTTCCATCTTAATATAAGGAGGAACTTTTTCACTGTGAGGGTGACAGATCACTGGGACAGGCTGCCAGAGAGGTTGTGGAGTCTCCTTCTCTAGAGACATTCCAGACCAATCTGGACACGTTCCTGTGTGATCTACTCTAGATGATCCTGCTCGGGCAGGGGGGTTGGACTGAGTGATCTGTCGAGGTCTCTTCCAGCTCCTGATATTCCGTGATTCTGTGACTCGGGAGGTTTCTTAAGGTAACCCTGAGCTCGTTCCCAGACTGCCAACCAGGTGGCAGCAGTGCCACGTCGGAGCAGCTCGCACCCCCTTTCCCCGCCATCAAGTGTTAATGCAGTTGACCAATCAGTGCTAAGATGATGGGAGGTAATTGGGTAATTGTATTTTACTGATCACAAGCAGAGAAAAGAAAGGGGGAGTGGGGGGGAGGGGGATTAAAAAAAAAAAAAAGGCAAGAAGAGAAGAACGAAAAAAAGAGGGGAGAGAAGAGGAGGAGTGTAGCCGGAGAGACTGGCCCTGGGACATTTACAAATTCTGGGGTGCCACGGAAAGGTGCGGAGCGAGAGAGCGGCAGAAAACCAGAGCTACTCCCATCATCATCATCATCACCATCGGCGGCAGCAGCAGCAGCAGCTGTCAGGGTCTGGATACACACACATACGTGCGCGCACAGGGAGGATTCACCCTGGAGCTGGAAGGAGGAGGACAGGTTTCGGCTGCGCAAAGGGCTATGCCTTTCAGGGATGAAACTCAGCACTGAAAGAGCCGGCTGCTCTCCTGGAAATGTGTCATCTTGGAAGGGAGGGAGGCAGGAAGGAAGAAAGAGAAGGGGGAAGATAACCGGCATGCAGAAGAAGATGGGAGACTAACTCACTGCTGCGCAGAAGGGAGATCCAACTTGTAGATCTGGACTACGCTGGGCTGAGCTTGGAAATGAGATCAGACCTGCATTGAGGCAGAGAAAGGGGGGAAAAGTGAGGCAGAGACTGGAGAGCTTTTATCCTTCCTCCTCTCTGTCTTCCCTTCTCTCTGCTCAAAGACGAAACAGAAGTTTATCCGTCTCGGTGCTGCTGGATCTGTGTGGCTGCTGGACAAAAGATGGAGTGGAAGCCGAAATGAAAAGCAAAGGGTGCCTGTGAAATTTACGGCCTGGAGGACAAATCACGCCTGCCCAGGCTTCTTTTGCGCCCCGTCGGGGGAGTTTTAACATCAGAAAGATTTTGAGAAGTGTGGGGGGCAAAGGGGAGAGTGGGCGTTAAAAACGCCCGTCCCGAGTGTTTAAAAAATAACGAGGGGATGGATTTATTCTTGACAGCTGGTGGGAACCTTTAATTTTTATCTACTCCCTCCCTCATTCCATTTAATGTGAGATTCTGAAAATGCAGAGGAGTTGGAAGGAAGGCAAAAGGATATAACGCGGAGTTTGAAGCAAGGAGACGGTGCTGATGCTGTGGATTGCTGGCTTCTTGCTGAAATCAAAAATCCAATTGCGCACTGGGTTGTGATTGGAAATCTAATCAGATCTTTGGAGGGTGGGGGGGAGAGAAACTAAAAGTTTCCTGTTTCCAGAGACACAAATACAAATCTCAATGCAATAGGAGGTTCTTTTGTAAGGAAGTGTGGGGTGTAAGGAAAAAGAAGAATGGGAATACCCTTTCTGATGTGGAGACACATGGATTGGATAATTGATAGTGCAGCAAAGAAGGGGGAAGAAGGAAATTGCCTGGCAAGACCTGGATCTTAACAGTCACAGCAAAATTACATTAAAAGAATACACATGGAGGGTTGCTTAAAAAGAAATGCAGCCCTTTCTGCTCTCCAGAGAAAAAACAAATAGTGAGCAATGGAGAGCGTTGGAGCCAGAGAGGCAGAAAACCTCAGAAAAAGGGAACTAGGCAAAGGATCCACAGTGGAATGAAAAGTTTCAGAAAGGAGAAGGACCATTCATCCTCTGCAAGGATTTTGTGGGGGGTTTTATCCTATTATTTTAATCCACTCTTCTACAGTGAAGGCAAACATCAATGTTACCAGTGCAGCAAATTTAACCAGAAAAGTTGAAAGCCACAGAGAAAATAAAGGACAGAAGAAGAAAGCAGAATTGCTGGAGGGAGAGAGTTCAGTGGAATTGTCACCTGTATGGACCGAAATTGCTGGGAAATTGCACTTGGATATCCTTTATTTTTATTTCCTTTCTTGTTTTTAATTTTGGATTGGTTGCTGAAATGAAATACTTTTCCTAACCCCTCCCCCACCCTGCTTTTTTGTAACCACTCGGATTTCCAGCTGGATAGTCTTTGAGGATATAGTAAGTATACTTTCCATTTTATTAATTTTTTGGGGGAAAGAAATATGCTGCATTGCTTCTCTTCTTTCCACGTTATCCCTCTTTTCTTGGTCTTTCCTCTCACCTGAATAAAGAACCCGACTGGATTTTGGTAATGGCTGGAGGGGGGCGGTTAGGCAGCGAGAAGGGGAGGAATGAGGACGGAACTGAATCCTCACAGTAGCTCAGATGTTCAGTTAGTGGAACTCCAGCCTTGCTAGGTTGTTGCAGGTGCCTGCCTGGCTCTGTAGAAGAATTTGTAAACGTCCACTAGCAAAGAAATCTTTTGAGAAAGCCCCTGCAGTGAGTGTATGTGCTTTGGCGGGGGAGGTGGGGGGGGAACGGGTATGCTGCCTGACTGCCCACTCTGTACCAATGGATGCGAGTTGCATAGAATTGGATGCACAGAGGAGGTTTATTTATTCATTTATTAACTGTTTAAAATAGAGAAAGGTTCCGATTTGAATGCTGGCATCTAGTCTGGGACTGCAGATAAATTCAGTGTATTAACAGGAATATTTTGTAATGGAGCAGAGAGGTGAAGCATGGCTTTTGGCGGGAATTGGGGGCGTGGGGGGGGGGCGGGTAGGACAAAGGGATTTAATGGATTTTGCTGCTCAGAGAAATGGCATGTTTTAAACTCCAAAACTTAAAAAAATTAAAAAAAGCTGTAACAGGCCGAAAGGGGACATTCTTCTGTTGAAGGGGAGTTTAGGAAACTGCTGTACTGGCCAGGCATGCCCTCCAGATCTCCTAGGAAATTCTTTGTGATTTTGTGGTGAATCCTTCAGGCTCCCCGAGGACTTTCATGGCAGTTGAAGGAGATTTACTTTGATTGACAGGCATTGAGAGGACACTGGTGTTAGGAGGTTTTTGTTGTTATGCTGATAAAGAAAATAATAGCCAAGTGGCTTGTCGGTGGTGGGGTTCACAGAGTGGCAGTGATGTGTAACAGACCTGTAAATGTCTCTCCCTTGCTGGAAGAATATGGTGTGGGGGTGTGGAATAAAGGCAGGATAACATGGTGTTAGAAAAAATAGAGGTTCTTGTTTTCCTGTGGGGAAGAGTGCCGCTTCTGTCCCCTCTCCTGGCATGACTTGTAGATGGGGAGTTCTCTTTTTCTTCTGCTCCCTCACCTCTGCCCTCCTCAGCCTTGGCCTTCACATGTAGAGGTTTCAGATGGAGACATGAGGTCGAAACTGGTGGAGAAGGAGAGAGAAAAATAGCTGATTAAATGAGCTATTGAAAAAATATATGGATATTTTTCTGGCAGGGAAGGTGCAGAACTAGCTTTGCCACTCATTTTACTTTTCTCTAGCTGCAGTATTCTGGAGGAGGGGAAGGAAGGCATAGATGGGAAAGGTGTTGGTAGAACCAGATCTTAATTTTAGCGTTTTCTTTTCTGGCAACATTTCCCTCTTCAGAAGCTTCCTGCCTGAAGCAACACAAACCAGAGCTCTGACTTCCCCGGAGAAATGCATAAATAAATACTAGCATCTTCCTCCCCCCCCTTCTCCATTCACTCAGATCACCACAGTTATTTTATGTAAACGTACTGAATCTTTCAGCATAATGGCAATGAGACCTGCCTCTTAAATGTGCCACTTGTGCTTCTGTTTGGAGGTCATGATTCGACATTGGGTACTTGCAAAGGATTAAGATTCAGGGTGCAATTTTCCTCCTAAGGAAATCTCTGGGAGTTTTTGTTTGGCCACGTGAACAAATGAGACCCTTTGTGCTGTGGTGTTTAGAGAAAGAAGGTAGCAGGCACAGCAAAAATTGCTCCTTCCAGCTCCAATTGCTCTCATTTTTCTCAGTGCAGCTAAATCGGTTTAGTGTGAAGCGCTTTAGCCTCATTTATTTCCCTGGGCACATGTTTGCTGGTGGGACACTAAATGGGTAGTAAGTTTGTCAGCATCTGAAAATAAGCACTAAACTCTGTTCTCCATTCCTTCATGTATCATTATAAGTCTGTGCCCTATTGTAGGCTACACTTACATCAGCAGTTGCAGTAATAGAGCATCTAAATTTATGTGAAGCTGCTGCTCAGTAATTACTGAAGGAAAAAGAAGCTGGCTAAGGAAAAGGCATCTCCAAGCTTTTCCCTGGATTGCTGTCAAATGAACACATAAACAGAAAATTTGGTAGAGCAATTCCAGTTTTTGACAATAGAGAGCTGCCATAGGTGCCTCATTCATTTTGTACAATAACTAGCAGGAGGATTTTCTTGATGCAATCAGGAAGCACTGGGAAAATTTTGCCACCAATTTGGGCTGAAATAGGCGAACCCTGTCAACATTAAAAAGCTAGGGCTGTGTGTCTGCTTCAAAAGAGGCAACACTTTCACACTTCAGTGAATCATTCACTTAATACAGTAGCCAAAAACGCATGGAACAACCCAGAGTTTAACTCGTTCAGTCTCATAATGGGAACAAGTATGGCATTTCTCAGTATTTGTGCTGGGGCTTATCCAGAGCCCCAAGGTCTGGTCATAAAATAAATGGACAAAAAAACATCAATCCAAACATCCAGCTAAATGAGTAGCAACAGATTTCCTTAAGCAGAGGCAAGAGCTGTGTGTCTCTGCTACTTCCCTCACACGTACCTGAGCGTGGGTGTCTCAGCAGCATACATTGGTCCTGTGGGCTGTCTCCTCTTCAAACTATGGACAATCCTTTTGGTAACTGACACCAGACAACTGGGACTTTGGCACTGTGCAGGGAACCGTTATGTGTATATTTAGGCACTGAATGCTTGCACAGGAGGAAAGAGAAGGCTATTGGAGAGTCTTGCTCCATTTGTTCTAATTGTTCTCCAGAGTTCAGAGATCAAATATTTCCAACTTAAAGGTATTCTTGGCCAACTGTAGGTTAGTAATGCATAAGGTAGTTAGTCCATGTCTTTTCACTCATTGGGAATGATTTGCACTCTACAGAGTGAAGTGAAGGTCCAGTTTGTTGGAACAGCAAATTTTGTGTCACAGTGTCTCCCTGATAGCACTTGACAAGGGAAAAATGGACTTTCAGACTGGGTGAGACCCAAGAAGGAATGCTCTAGATGTGAGCCAATACAAGCAATCACGTGGGAGTGGAGGAAGAGAAAGGGATTCCCGAGGTGCTGTCATGGCTTCCTACATAGAGACTAAAAAAGCTGCTCCCATTTGCCACAAAGGTTCTCACTGCAGCAATATGAGACAGAAAGATTTTGAGTAGGGCACACGATGGGATTTTAGGACATTTGGAGAGAGCTTGGTGCTGCTGAAAACTCACAAGCCAAGGGGTCCAAGTGTGAAGTCACTGTATATTCACTGGAGGAGTGTGCTGTGCACAGCAGGAGTGTGCAAGAACCTCCATCTCTCATCTTGCCTGCGTGCCTTCGCTTTGGCTTGCAGATATCCCTTTGTTCCTGATTGCTGGCTAGGGATGGAGAAGAGAGGGAAGGGTGCTGGATAGTGCCTCTTGCAGTCTGGGATGAAAATTACTCTGAAGAAATGCAATTAGCACCCCTCAAGTCATTTCTGGAGCAGTCAGGCTGACTGGGCTTTTAGCAGAGGCACTCTTTCTCCATCCCCATCCATCCCCTGGCCATCTGCTCTATGAAGACCGTAATGAAAAGCAAACCTCCTTTGGTTATAAAGTGCTGCCCCCACAGGACAACCCCGATGAGAAGGGTTTTGGAACAGCAGGAGCCACCCTGGTCTGGAAGGCAGCCTTGTGAGTCTAGCAGCGTGGGCGAGGAGCTGCCCTTAGAGAGGATTGCGCCTCTGCTTCCAGTGATGGCAGAAGGCGACATTTTGTAGTGGTTCATTTAATGATGTTATTCAGGAAAGGGTGCCCCTTATTTAGCTGTGCTGTCACAGCCGTTTTTTTTCTCTTGGGGGTGGAAGGGGGGGGTTCGGGGAGATGAGTGTGCTAGTGGTGTGTTTTAATTGCATATTCGCAAGCTGCAATACATGGAAGTGAATTCATGTGTGGTTCCTGGTAGGGGTCCTGGGTACTTTGCTGTCTGTTAGAGGAAAAGGCAAAAATCAGACGCTTGTGCATGCACACAATAAAAGAGAATCAGAATTTACATTTGGTATCCAAGGAAGCGAGAGCAGAATCCTGCAGTGCTTTCTGTTCATTGTTTAAATGTTGCCATAGCAATATCTCAGGGCACAAGTTACATGTTTTCCACTTCTGGAGTTGAGCTTTTCTTCCCTCTCTGTTTTTCTCTGGCTTGATATACACAACAACCAGGGGTATCTCCCCAGAACTTCTCATAGCAATAGGAAAAGGTGTTTGAAGACTGCTTTATCTTTTTTGCATATGTGTGTCTTCTCTTCCCCATCATTTACTAGTACGTTTGAAATGCCATTAGGAGGAAATTGTTGGATAGAAGTGGCATGTGAGGCTCTTGTTGTGAGGACATCGTGCATATTGCAATATTTTTGTGCTGTGGTAATATGTTAATTGGATAGCTGCAGGCAAGCAAAGTGTGGCAGTCGCTGACAATTACAAACAGCAACCAACTTCCCAGTACTGAATCTATTTCTTGGGCAGATTAAAATGCATTTCAGGTATATACCAGAGCTTCTGTAAATTTAAATACTAGCCCCAGTTTAAGGAGTAATATAACCAAGAAATCAGAATTAAAAAGGGAACCGACCGACCTAAAAACAAAGCAAAAATCTCCAGCAACGGTGGTCTCGCATGCAACTAGATAGAGCTTGCTCAGATGGTATCATGCCAAGATCAGTTAAATGAATGAGGTTTTGTCTGCAAACCAGCAGCATTTTAGAGCATTTAGTAATGTTCTTTGTGTTCGAGGGATCTCTTTTCATAGTTATTTGCCAACTATGGAGTCCATACAGTCCTGCGCTTGAAAATAATCCTGCAAAATAGGGATGTGGTTTCCTGTCATTTTTGTATGGACTGTATAATGAGCTAATGTCTGAAATGCTCTAAGGGTCAGACCTAAGGCTGAAAGCCAATGGTTCTAATTTTGAAAAAGTTTTAGTGTGCTTCAGATCTCCAGCATGTTTTATTTTTTTGCTTAGAAAGCTGACTTTACTTTCATATCAATAATCTCTTCACTTACGTTCCATGTTACAAGGGACGTAAGGTCAAGCACATGAGTAATAACAGTGCAGGTTTCCTCACACTGCTTATCACTGTACCTGTCGTTATCTTAAGCAAAAGACTCCCTTAAGACCTAATTAATTACTAGCACACACTAATTCTGTTCGTGCACCTTTAACTTGCTCAAGCATCTTTGAGGTGGCAAACAAGATGCCCGGCTGCAATGGGGATGGAAGGTACTTACCTCACTTCTCATGTGCTGTGCTACTGCCTTCTCATCCAGCTACTGAAGCTCACCAGATTGATTCCATTGTCTTGACTGGAATTTAAACTAGAAAGCTAGGGATGAAAGTGTCACCATTATTGTGTCTTCATCGGCTATAGACCAACATTTTGCTTTCTTTTTAGTCTCCAAAACCAGCTCCTAGTGGGCAGGTAGAAGAGGCTGGGATGATAGTCTCTCTGTCGACTCATATAAGTGGGAATTCTGTCTTGAGAGAATTAATTAAAATGATGGTTCTGATAGTTATTCACTAATCCCTGTTTTTCTGTTCTAATGCAGCACTGCCACATGTATGAGCTAGTTAGCTCTATGGCAGCTCTTCCATGCATACAATTTAATTCCTTTCACATTTTTTTCCTTCCCCTCCCACTCCCGCCCCCCTATTTGTTCCCCTCACCCTCCTCTTCCACTTTTCCCTTTCTTTCTCTTTTCCATCACTGTGCAAAGATAAACATGGTTCTACTCCAGCAAATCTCAATTGGCACTTTAGGAATTACTTCAGCAGGATTGTTCTGTGAGTCTTTTTGGTTTGTTGTTTCCTTCTCCAAAACCTGGTTTAGTTCCAGAAATAATCGATAGTATTTGTAATTATGATCAATTAATATTTATATTTATAGTCATGGAACGGTGATACAAATACTGTTCTGAATTAATATGACATAAACCTATATGTTTCTAAATGTTCCATATTCCCTTTGCAGTTCCTGATGGCATTAGAGGTATTAATGCTTATTTTTAATCAGCGTGTAATGTAATAATCAGTGGATTAATTAGGTAATCTGGCTCTTGTTATTCCCACAGCAAAACCTCAATCTGTATTAAGAAAGACAGACATTTTGTAAAATGTATATTAGGGCTGAATTCTCAGTCATGGCTAGGAGAATTTGGTGATGGGGTAATAATCTCTGTCCATTGACATCAATACCTGGACGTTGTTACGTGTCGTAATTAGTGTAACACAAAATGTTACCGTTTACCTTTTAAAGGCTGCAGGGGCAGAAATGGATTACAGACCCATGGATTTCCCTCCCTCAAAATGCATGCAAGTTTCAAATGAAACACACAAAAATATATTAAATTCCATGAGCTTCTTTGCCAAAGGGCATGCATGTTGTGTTAAGGGTTTTGTACTTAGCTCTTTGATTTTACAAAGGTTGTTTTTTTTTTTTTTTAGCTAGTGCTCTATTTATGACCCCTTATTAGACAGGCAGGTTCTTCTACAAGTGGTTATATATTATTTTTCCAGAGGCAAGCTTTTATATTTGTTACATCATTTAAAGAGCTGAGGCTCATTTTTGTTGGGATTGTTGATGACACAATTACTAAAGGGGAAGGCTGGTGATCCCATTAGCCTTTCGGGTTGCTCATTTGCAGTGCACAGCCTGGTACTTTGCTGAGAGTTTTATTGCCTGTAACACCCGTGTGATTTTTTACTGCATATGGTGAAGGGAATTAATGCCATAATGGATTTCTCTTTTGAACTGGAAAGAGGTTGAAAAACCTCACCCTCAGTTGAATGTTCATGTTGATACCCCTCTTTCTCTAATGTGCATTTCACTGAATAGTGTGGCCCTGAAGAAGGAGTTCTATACATTAAGTTAAGGCCTGGAGCTATCTGTTAAAGACTACTGAATGAAACTGTAGCAGAGGATGGCTTAGTCCTTAAGTAACTTCCCATAACATGGAAAAAATAATTGTATTTTTTAATGGGAAATCTCAGTTTGGGCAATATGTGTGAAAATCTCGTGCAGCAGTAGTGGAATGTCATAAAGAATTGCAGAGAAATCTAGAAAACAATTTCCTATCACAAAAAGTATTATGTCTGATTGAAAGTATCATCTAGATAAGATTTTTTTGTGGCAAAGGCAGGCGAATTTGATGATTGTCTATAGCAAATGAAAGGTAAAACGCAGCTGACGATGCTGTTTCAGAAAGACCTATCTTTTATACATGAGGAAAATTATGGGAAAAATTGATTGCAGAGAACAAATGATCAGAAGTCTGTGAATTTAAACTGGACAGCTTTTAGAAATACCATGTTTTGCCAAAGGAAAACCCAAATCATAAGAGTGCAGAGAATACAATTGGTCTGATAGAGAGAAATTTTGAGATTGAGCAGTGGGCTTGGAATATATCAGAAATGAGGTACTCTTGCTGTTCTTATTACTGCTTTTATTGGAGACATCCAGTGATGAGTTATTGGCAGTGGTGATGCATAACTGATGGTATTATTCAAGCAGTATTTCTATTTTTGTATCTGGAAAAATCACGAGTAAAAATTCTTGTCATCAAAAGAAAAAGCCACTTAAAGGATATTGGAAAACATCTCTTAGGGATAAATATTTTTAAATCACTGGTCCTATTGTACTTTCAACGTTCCAGTTATACAAGTGCAGTGAACTTGGTAAGCATTGACCATTTGGTCTGACATAAATTTTAGGCAAAGCAACAGAAAATCCAACACAGGATGCAGCTAATAGAGAATTAAAGCAGGGAAAATTTTTGCTGGCAATAGTATAGTATTATGGGAAGTATTTTCTATCAAGCAAACAATTTGACTCTTTGATGATACTCCAAATTTGTTAGAGAGATGATACCATGAAAATTTAGTACACTTAAACTTTGAACTGCATGGGATATTTAAGTAGTTTAGAAGTATCTGTCAGATATTAAAATATAAGTATTGCGTGGAAATATGTTTCAATGGATCATACAATATTGTAACTCTTTTTTCAATATATGTATCAATGACCCAGCAGATTATTGACAGAAAAATATACTAAATATAAGTGTAGGGTCCACAGTTGGCAAAAATATCTGGATAACAGTTATTGCTAGGATGGGGACATGAGGATAAAGTGTGTGAATAAGACAGCCGAGATGCCTCACATACAGATAATGCTAGAGAGGAGAATTTAAACCAAAATATTTCCATGAACAGCAAACAAAAAACCTCAAAAAACTTCTGAAAAAGAACTTGGAGTATAAAAGAAGCATGACACTTCTTAGCTGTGAGTGACTTGGCAGGTGAGAGAAAGCCAAAAAAATCTTGCTCGACACTACGGGATGTTGCCCCATGTCACTGCAGCCTTGGGCTTGATCAGGCAGAGCTGCCTGTGGATTGGATACTGAGAGGACCCAGCATCCAGCTAGTGGGGTGACTGCACAGGCTGAGTAAGATAATAGCACATTTTTCTAGTAGTGTGGGTTCATGAGGTGCTGTTCAGAGTTTCTGTGTCAGTGCATACAAATAAAAAAAAGAAAAAAAAAAGAGAACTATTGGGGAAAAAGTGAGTCTGGCAGGTTAAGGGAGGGGATTTTTGTCCCCTCTGCTCTGGTGAGACCCCACATGGAGGATTACACCAAGCTCTAGGGTCCCCATTACAAGATAGATATGGACCTGTTGGAGCCAGTCTGGAGAAGGCTTACGAAGATGATCAGAGGCCTGGAGTGCTGCTTCTATGAGGACAGCTGGAGAGAGTTGGGCTTGTTCAATCTGGAGAAGAGAGACCTTACAGCAGCTTTATGCTACCTAAACAGAGCCTATAAGAATGCTGTGGAGGGACTTTCTATTGGGCATGTAGTGACAGGACAAGGGACAATGGCCTTAAGATGGAGGGGACATTTAGATTAGATAGGAGGAAGAAATTCTTTACTGTGAGGGTGGTGAGGCCCTGGCAAGGGCTGCCCAGAGAAGCTGTGGCTGCCCCCTCCCTGGCAGTGTTCAAGGCCAGGTTGGATGGGGCTTTGGACAAACTGGGCTAGTGGAGGGTGTCCCTGCCCATGGCAGGGGTTGGTCTTTGAGGTCCCTTCCAATTGAAACCATTCTG
>VXBZ01003164.1:172407-182430 GCA_013399135.1 Heliornis fulica
AAAAAAAAAGAGAACGATTGGGGAAAAAGTGAGGCTGGCAGGTTAAGGGAGGTGATTTTTTTCCCCTCTGCTCTGGTGAGAACCCACATGGAGGATTACACCAAGCTCTAGGGTCCCCATTACAAGATAGATATGGACCTGTTGGAGCCAGTCTGGAGAAGGCTTACGAAGATGATCAGAGGCCTGGAGTGCCGCTTCTATGAGGACAGCTGGAGAGAGTTGGGCTTGTTCAATCTGGAGAAGAGAGACCTTACAGCAGCTTTATGCTACCTAAACAGAGCCTATAAGAATGCTGTGGAGGGACTTTCTATTGGGCATGTAGTGACAGGACAAGGGACAATGGCCTTAAGATGGAGGGGACATTTAGATTAGATAGGAGGAAGAAATTCTTTACTGTGAGGGTGGTGAGGCCCTGGCAAGGGCTGCCCAGAGAAGCTGTGGCTGCCCCCTCCCTGGCAGTGTTCAAGGCCAGGTTGGATGGGGCTTTGGACAAACTGGGCTAGTGGAGGGTGTCCCTGCCCATGGCAGGGGTTGGTCTTTGAGGTCCCTTCCAATTGAAACCATTCTGTGATTCTCCTTGTGTGTTGTGTTGTCATTTATCACTGAGTGACACTAGAATTCAGACAGCACAAAACTGAGAGTGTATTTTATGTGTAGGTTGTATTTTTAACATAGGTGAAAAGGGCTGTATATAAAACAGTGGGAATGTTAATCCTTTTACAGAAGGCATCATGTCTTTTCAGTATGGCAGGGAAGACATGTCACAAAACCTGCTGACATTTCAAATATTCCTAGTCTTAGGAAGCTGAGGATGAGGTTAGAAACATGATTATACTTCTGATAACTATGCTATGCCATATTGTGATTGTTTTGTTCCTTCTTACCATACCCTGTCTTTGGTTAGAAAATCTTATGTCTGTAGGAATTAGAAAAACTAATTAAGGGATCTGATATGCACTGGCATAGCTATTGCACGTTATATTGCATTGTACGAAAGTACTCTTGATCCTGATTAAGAGTGTCTGGGTAAGCAGTGTAGCAGTTTGCATTTGAAAATTCATACCCCACTGTAATCATCCCTCATTATTCCATATGTATGTTCTATAAGGTGTGCTCTGTATAATGTGGCCATGGATCTTCAAGGAAGGCAATTACATGTCCCTTACTTTCCCTTATGGCTCCCGCAGCAGCCAGTAACTGTTGAAACCCTTCCAAATTGTTCATCTGGGATAATTTTCTTAGAATGTTTTTATTTGTACTCTCAGATCCTCCAGAATTTTGTAATTTCATGAGGCATCCTCCTCTTACATATCTCTTATTTTCTTGTGTGTGCTTTATGCAGCGTTTCATTCCGTCTATTTTAAATCAAATAAGAAATTAATTAAGTGTAGCTAAAGTTTTGCAGCATCATCATTCAGCATGGGAGTTGGAAAACCAAAGCCTATGTCAAGCAGATACTTCCTGAGATGGACACACTCTTTTCCTCGCTGCCCCTTCCCCAAATTCCCTTGTAAGAGATCCACGCAACCAGTTTTCAAACCATTGACCTAGGATGTGACCAGCCAAATGGATATAGAGGCCAACATGGATTTAGTTTGCTTATTAGGAAAAATAACTTTGGCTGGGCTGGTCCTCAGTACTTGACTAGAGTTCATTATGGATGTTGTCAGTCAGTAGCTCTTCCTTTCCCAGTGGCAGCTGAGTTCAGAAGCTCCTTTCTTGTGGAGAGCTTCCAAAGACACCATTGGTGCCAGAGGTGTCTTAAAGACTAGGGCTGTCATTGAGTGATCATGGCAGTTGGGAGAGGTGTCTGAGGACTGGATGAAAGCTAAAAGTTGCCTGTTTCTGAGTGTTTTTGTAGCTCTTTTTAATGAAAAGTTAACAACTTGCAAGTTACGATGCTGTTCTTGCCAGCTTTTCCATGCAGATGGAGCCATGGACGAGCATGAAGGCTCAGTGAAACTCAAGCAAATTCTATATTAAGAAAAAAATGTTCTAGAGGAGCTGTCAGATTAATTTCACTGGGATGAGTTGAACTACTTCCACCATTAAAGCTATGTATTCATGTAAGTGTATGCATGTATAGATTGTCCTTGAACATTTTGGACTTCATTTGGCCTTATGATATATTAATGTGATGGTGCAGAAGTGGTGGCATTAAAGAAAAATAGCAGAAATATGGTATTGTTTAATATATATAGCAAAACATCTGCTTCCATATATGGAAGGAGAGGGATAAAAATCTCCACATATTAGTCATGTAGATCTACATTAGTCATGTAGATCTCAGAATTATAACTGACTATATAGCAGCTATGTAAAAAAGTATCTGCTTTGAGAAAAGTTCAAGAACAAATAAGGTTTTTTCAAAACAAGTAATGAAAATAGACCCTAACACCCAAATGCAATAAAAATTTCAGATCTTGCATCACATCTTTCCCCCTCTACTATTTTGAATTATAACTTTTAAAACAAAAATGCAATTAGGATAGACAAATAAATATAGTAGAGTGGACAGTCTTCCTTGATTCTAGTCTTTGTGTGATCTCTGACTCAATGTCTGAAAAGTCACACAGACTCTGTGTGCTCCATTTTACTCCTCTGTAATATAAGCAAAATTACTTTTGCACCTTGCAGGACAAGTTATGCACCCAGAACTCTCTATTTGTTAGAGTTCAGACATCAAAACCAATATAATATAACTTAAAAGTGGAAATAGGTTGTAAGAAGAAGTTTTGCAAACTTAAACACTCGGTTGCATGAAAGGTCTTTGAATAAAATGCATTTTGGAAGTGCAATCATCATACATAAAACAGTGTTTTAGTGCAGTGTAAGCGAGGAAAACCAAAGAACTTACATAACTTTTATTCTTAAATACTCCATTAGTGAATCAATTCTTGAGACATATAGCAACAAACTTATTTCTAACCCTTAAATTCTTAAGAAAGGTTTTTTCTTGATGTGACAGCAATATCATGGTACCACTGTTGTCTATTCAGACTTTTAGTCCTTTTTTTCCTCCTGACTTATTTTACCTCAGGCATAAATTGAACAAACAAACAATTCCTTAAAGTTAAGGAAGATCACAAGCCTGCCAATTCTTAGTACTTGCTAACGTGAGCTTATTCAAATATTGCTTTGATATTCTAACTTTAACCAAGTCAATAAGGAGTATTCAAGTAAAACCTATTCAGGCTTTCTGCATATTTTGCATTGCAATTATTATTAATTTATTTTCAATTTATACCCCAGAACAGTTGAAAGGCACATTGGCCAAACTCTCTTCCCAATGGACACTATGAAATTTCCCTTACTCTATTGGTGTGGCAGTAGTTCACAAGCTTTAAAGATGTAAAGTTGTTTTTTGTCTTAATTCAAAACTTTGGTTGCTTCAATCTGACTTCTCCGTGTCAGTTTGTTGTTGATTGAGTGGATGAACCTCTTCCCACTGCTGGAAGGAAGGTTGCTGTAATGTCCTAGGAATATATAGATTTTCTTTTCCCCTTGAACCTTTTGAACTGATTAATTTACTTTGTGTTGGTGGAGGATTAGGAACTGTTCAGTTTCAAAGAGCTAATTGCCCAGTATAATATATATATCTGCAAGTGGCTGTATGAATTTCTGCTAGACCTGATACAGCTAACCTTAACTTCTGTGGGAGTTGTTTAGTCATGCCAATGCTTTGCTTCTCTTATGTTTAATTTGCATATGTAGTCATTACAAATGTGTATGGAAAGGTATAAAGTCAGCAGCTGGCATTATGTATTGATGCTGAAATGGTAATGAATTTTCTGGTACGCAATCATTTCCTTTCAGCCTATCCTGTACGGATGCAGACACTCATTCCCTCCCTCCCTCCCCTGCAAATTAGTAGATAAGAGAACCTGGAAGAGTATGTGGACTTTGAAATGTGACTCAGGGGGTTCAGAGATTCAGTCTCAGTTGGAAAGAACAATTCACAGCTAAGGACAATTTACGGTGACCAACATGCCTCTAGGAACCTCCCTGCACAACCAAAGGGCTTGGTGATGTCGCGATTTCTCACATTGTCTGTTGCTGTGAATTTGCATAGGAAGGCATGTCCCCTGCTGAATCAGAAATACTCTGATGAGAAAAGCCGTTTACTTGAGAAAGGCTCAAGAGCAGATTTTTGGCTGAATCGAAGGCTCATATCACAGTTTCCAGTGTTAGTGTATACATGAATCACTGTTTATAAATCGCAAATTGAGTAAAATGAAATTCAATCGGATGTCTGGTAGGGAAAGAAAATGTAGTGTTAGGTTCCTTCCTCTTTTTAATTTTTTTTTTTCCCTTAGAGCTCTCTGTGGAGGTAACAACAAAACAATTAAAACACCTAAATTGATACATATCATCAGCATGCTTGCTTTTACTTGGCACAGTAAATATCTTTTTCAGAATTGTTTAATATAGAATCTTTGTCTTTTTGTTTTGAAAGGTGCTTTGAGTAGTTTTGATGAATTGCTTGATTGTTTATTGATCTCACAAGTATTCTGTCAGTCTTTTCTTTCCTACCCCTGCCCCTTCCCATCCTTAGTATTACTTGATCCCAGATAAAGTTTACATTAATTTAGAGATCCTTATCAACCTTTTATGCATTGCCTGAATTCTGTGATGCCAGAGTGGTCAGGATAGAAGCTATATAGAGATACTTCAACAGTTAATGAACCAAATAAAGGAGAAGTTGTCCACATGTTGAGAATTCATTTTTAACATTAGAGGCAGAAGATAGTTATGGTGAATTTTGCAACAGGCTACTCCCACGGGGTCATATTTTATTAAACTGAGTAAATTGTATGAGTCAGAGCCATGGCTGTCTAGGAATTTAAAGAAAATAATTGACAGCCTGTATCTCCCAAACATACTGTATTTTTCTTTATTTTTGTGGTGGGTGTTAGGTTAAGAGATGTCTGCATGCACTCCAGTTGATAAAGAGAACAAGATGGTGCATTTTGCTTTGGTTTGCATTCCGCAAAGCAGATCTGCTTCAGACGTGACTCTCCTACGCCCTGTGCTCCCTTCCTTTACTCTTCATCCAAAAACCCCTGATAGTGTTCACTAATTTTTCAAATCTGTCTGATTTGCCTCTTGTGCAATAACAGCGTCGTTGCACCATTCAGGTAATGGGGTATGTGCAGCAGCGGACCAAACAAAGACTGAAGGACTGCATTGAGTTTTAGCATGGCAGGTTTCTAAACCCTCTACTCTCTGAGCCTGCAGATGAAAGCAATTGTGGTGCAGTGACAAGAGATGAGAATCATACCACAACTCCAGAAAGCTGTGAAAACACAGCATTGCATAACTGTGATTCCACTGAGTGGCATCATTATGACTAAAATTATCTAACGTTGCAGTGCCTTTTTGTTCATATCTGGCAGGAATCGGAGTATCTCACCATGGTACACGATACATTTTCTAAATATGGGTGAAAAACTAGAACATCCTTCAGAACAAGTATTACCTAAATACAGCAGAAGTGAATGTAAAATGCTGGCCCTAATTAGCAATACATTCTTGTATTGAAATGTGATCAGCACATTGGTCTTTTTCATAAGTAAGCTCCTGTTACCAGATGTAAACGTTTCTCAGCCTTGAAAAACTGGATGCCAAGGTAGAAAAATATACATATCTTAAAAATCTAATCTGCAATGTTTTAAAAGAGCTGAAATTAAAAAAAAAAACCAAACTATTTTTTAAATGTAAACTTCCTTTTAAAGATCATTGTATTTTGCCTCATGTTACCAATAATCTTACAGAAGCAATAAAAGTTGCTATTCTTTTACCTTCCTCCCATTCCTTCCTCCTCCTCAAGAGAGGAGTAATATGGTGTTAATTCTTAGAATTTTTTTCCTTACCTTGTCCTACTGTTATGAGTGGTTGTACAGATAATGACTGAAGGAGTTCTGGGGTCATCGAGATGTGGTGACCCGGTGATACTGATGTTCAGTGTTGTGCTTTTCCTAACAGGCAAATATTTCGTGCTTCTCTGTAGAGCAGCAAAATTTAATACTGCTTTTGCATATATTGTCAATATTATATATCATTATTTGTCTAGAAACCTACTGGTAATAACAAATGGAGTAGCAAACAAAATAGACATTTAAAATAATAGTAACTTAAATATATTTATAAAACAAAAAAAGTATATTAAAAAGTATAACTACTTCATGACCATAAAACTCATGCACATATAAATAACAGCTTGAAAAATCAAATTCATTTATTGTGCATGACTTGGCAATACAGATAAGAGTAAATTAAAAGCTAGATGGAACTCAGCTCCTTCAGTAGGGCGAGGAATATCCACAAACAATCTCTGGAATGAATTGGGGTTTAGTTACAGTTCTAACTCAGACAAGGCCTTGTTCCGTACGGAAATCAATTTATCAGAACCTGATTATCTTACTACCTTCTTTACAATAGTAACCCTTTTCCAGCTTAATTTTATGCCAGGAAGCTGTGTTAAGTCTCTTTCTTCTACATCACTTCTTTTATCATCTTTTATGAAAAGAAGTGATGAGTGACTCTGTGCTCTGGATACAACCTGCCAGAGTTAGGGTGCTTTACTGGATCGGGACTAGTTCTCTCTGCGGTGCTGGATTGAGCTATAGATGAGAAATACATGTTGCTATAATAAGCCATGTGCAAAATTGGATTACAAAGTCATTAGAGGCTGTAGTTGTTCAACACCTTTTAGGCCCTTGGGAAAGATTATTAAACAAATGAACATTGTTTTAGAACTAAGCATTCAGTTCTTTCCAAACAGTGGTTGTTATTTTTTTAACTTCTAATTGTGCATATTATCAGATTATATGACACATAAACTTTAGTTTATGACATCATTAAAAGCAGATCTGTGCCTACATAAAAGTTTTAAACCTGATTTTTCCCACTGTGTCTGTTTCGATGAGTTGGGGGTTTATATTAGAAAAAGCACTTTTTCCTCCTTTTTTTCCCCTCTATAATTTCTGGACCCTTTTATTTGAACAAGAGTGCCTAAAAAGACTTGTTAAATTACCTAAGATTTATTAATTTTTACCTTTTTTCATATTTTAAATTATTGCTTTTATTGTTTTTTTTTTAAGAGAAAACATTTAGAAACATATCTCTGCAATTGTTTACTGCAGTTAAAACTTTATAGAATTAGAAAATATTTGTTGGAAAGGGCTGTTAGAAATCATAAAGAGCCGTTGTCCACCTGAAGCGGGGCTGTCACAGCAGTGCATCAAATTAGGTCTTGCTTTCTCTAGTAGTTGTAAAATCTTTCAGGAACAAATGTTCCACAACTCCTCTTGTTCTTGTGCTGCATTACCCTTCTAATTCTAATGGAAATGGATTTTTTACTGTCCTGTCTTAAGTACTACCCTGCAATTTTTGGCTTTTGCTCCTTTTCTGATCTGATTTTAGGTGCAGCCTCACAAACTTCCCGTGATGTGCTGGTCATTGTGGTTTGGCAAACTTGGGGTAGCAGTGGGCACCGATCAGTGACAGTCAGTGGTCAGTGACAAGTTCTACTTGGCATACAGTAAGACCTTGGGGTTCTTTCCCTCAGAGTTGCTACAACTTGTCAGCCTGTATTGAACCTATGGTTGCAGACGTTTGCGCTTGTTGAACTTCAGTTTTTTTCTATTGACTCAGACCCTAAGTTTATCAATAACCTCTCATTCCAGGAGATGAAAGAGTAGTGGCTTTTGAAAATACTGTTCTGGGTTTAGATAGCTGCTTCTTTCTAGATTCGGTAGAGTTCACTTCCCTATTTCTATAAAGAAAAATTCTGTTCTCCTTTTAGAATCATAGAAGTGTTAATGTTGGAAAAGACCCCTAAGATCATCCAGTCCAACCATTACCCTACCGCCACCAAGTCTACCCTTAGACCATGTCCTCAAGCACTGCATCTACCTGTCTTTTAAACACCTCAAGAAATGGGGACTCAACCACCTCCCTGGGTAGACTGTTCCAATGCTTGATGACTCTCTCAGTAAAGAAGTTCTTCCTAATATCTAACCTAAATTTTCTCTGGCGCAACTTGAGGCCATTACCTCGAGTTCTGTCACCTACTGTTTACATACTGTTTTCTGTGTTCCTTAGTAGAATCACAATATTTCTCGATATGTCTCACAATATTCAGTAGTTTGATATGACTGACCATTCTAACAGTAAGCATATTGTCAATGGCCATTTTCGTTGGTACCCTGGACCTCTCGGCAGGATTTGGGTGACTAGGCACAGGCCATGGCAGCAGGGGGGTTCGAGAGCAGAGTGTTCTGCTCTGTGGTTCTTGTCTGTTAGTGCAGAGCTAGGTTTGAGTTATGACTCTAGTCTTGCCACTCATATATTGTACTCTGAGAACTGGCTGTTGGCTGCCTCTATATGCTGAGAATCATAAGGTAGGAAAAGCCTTCCAAGTTGTCACTTCTTGTAAAACAGCTTTTGGAAGTATTCTCCATGTTCTGTAAAGAGAGCATAAAACCTTATTCCTCGAATAAAATGTGGCAATGTCAGAAAAAGCCCTACTTGATCCATACATAATAGGTGCAACACATGACTGTGCATTCTGTTCCCTGTAATTATACCCTAGCATAAGCTTGGAAGGAGGGACTAATTTCTTACTTAACTGTCCCTGACAAATGGCTGAGCCTTTCAGACAAGTTAGGGGAATCATTTGTTTTCCTGAGGCAATCACTCACTTATCTCTGGATACCTATCCCAAGAGGTGCTAAGCTTTATGTGAATCACCAGACAATAAACCAACCAAATTCTGTTTCACTATAGTAGATTTCCTTATCTTATCTGTTCTCCTCATCTTCAGGTAAAGTATGGTTTCTATCTCGTAATATAAACTCTCATATTAGTTATGTCTCAGTGTATTTTCCACAAAATTCTGTTTTGTAGATGAAAAAGTTTTTGTTGCGTTTTTTTGTTGTTTTTTTTTTCTTGTCGTTTGCACCCATGGAAAGTATCAGGAAAGAGAACCAGCATCTTTAAAGTTTGATGAATTTTCTTCAAGCTTTTGACTTGCAATTTTTTTATGTCATTAGCAGGTACATGCTACAGCTAGATAATATTATTTGACTGTTTCTTCTTCTCTTTTTCCTCCCCAAACTAAAAAAAAAATATGCAGATCAGAGCTAAATAAGACATTTAGTAATTTCATGACAAATTCTGTGACTAGTTTAAATTTTAAAGAAATATTTGCTCACGTTTATCAGAAAGAACTATAAATATTGTGGTTGGGTGTTTCTCTGCTTGAAATAACTTTTAATTTCACCGTTTCTTTTCATTGTATTACAAATGGGCAAACCCAAATTCTAAAATCTCCTTAGCATTCAAATAGGATTCGTGTTTAAGGAGGACTAGCAATACATAGGTGGTATTTCTGGTGATTACTTTTTCCACACAGTTTGGTACATACAGCTTTTCAAGGACATGCAGATAGATTTCATTCTAAGTACTTTTTCTAGGTTCTTCCCTCCAGATTTGCTGTTCCAGCAGTTTGCTATGACACAAAGTGTCAGTCAGACATGGATTTGTAGCCATACATGTTTTGGTTTTTTTAAGTTTTCTTATTATATTAACAGCTTTATATTGCATCTTCTTTCCCTCCATTCATCTCAGTCCCAGATCTGCCAAACCCCTGCTATTCCATTCTCAAGTGTGTCTTAAGTGCAGTCTGACAATTGTTGATTTTCACCAGATTATGCAGCAATTAAGATCAATTTAGTAAAGTGTGTGTGTGAGAGTGCAATAGATCAGTTCAAATCCTGCTTTCTGACTTTCAGTCAAAAAAAAAATAAATATATATTTCCTGGAGTTGAAATAGTAGGGATAAGAGCTCCTGAGAATTTTTAAAAAAATCCTTAAATTATGCCTCACGTTTTCTTGTGTGTGCAGAAACAAATGTGAACAGGTTTAATATGTCCTTTAAGAAATCCTGCTTTTACATATGAAACATCATCATTGGTGAAACAACCGACTATGTATATACAAACATTTCTGTTGCACATA
>VXBZ01003164.1:185559-265591 GCA_013399135.1 Heliornis fulica
AAAAAAAAGGTTTAGCTAATTTTTTATAAAAAAAATCCCAACCAACCAAATCAACCTTTTGGTGGCAGTCCTTTAAATTCCTGGACTTGTAGTATGGCACGGAGTTAAGATTACAGATATTTCATTTATCATATTACAGGTTTTTTATATAATTGTTATTTTATGTGTTTGGAAGAAGAGTATTCACTGTGAGACTAATGGGTCTGCTCTGCAGCGTTTCTTGCTTGTAGAAGTTATCTGTAAAGTCATAGTTAACATAAGGAAACAACAAATTCAATCCCTGCTAAAAAAATCACATAGTGTATGTATTATCTTCAGTAAATTGCAAAAGGGTAAGAAGAAAGCATTAGTATTTTATTTTTTTTTAGGAGAAAACTAAACTAAGCAAAATTAACAGTGTAATAAAGAAGTGACCCAAGATTCTGTTATGTATGCATATTCAAAGTGTTGTGCCACCATCCAGAGGGACCTTGAAAGGCCGGAGAAATGGGCTGACAGGAATCTCATAAAAGTCAGCGTGGGATTCTGCTGCTGACGAAACTCCCAGCCACCCTCACCTATCCAATAGCTTAGTTCTTATTGGCTGCTTGGTAGTACATGAGTGTCATTTGAGTTTTGTTTCTTTTTTTTTGATTGGCGTGTTTCTTTGTCACTCAAGTCTCGTTTTACCTGTTCCAAATAGATCCCACTGGGCATCTCTGGGAGTACTTGTGTTCAGTCTTTACATCCAGTTTGCTGTGACTAGGTGTTCCTGGTGGGAGTGTCACAGAAGTCATTAACTTGTTGAAACTTGGGTTTCAATTTCTGCATTGTTTCAAAATGTCGTTGATTTTGTTTGTCTCTTGTGCTAGTAGTTCCTTATGTGCTGTAGGTGTTGAAAAAGTATCAGAATTAGATGTACATGTATAGAATTGCTACAGGTAGTCATATATGAATATAATAATATAGTTAAAGTGTCACAAAGGCATGATCCAGTTGAGAACTTTGTTATTCTGACTCCCAGTTTGGTGACCTGTCCACTAGAACTTCTATAAAACTGACAGTAGTTTTAATATAGAAATTTCCTCTTTAAATTAAATTGGGTTTGACACCGTGGTTGCAATAAATAGCTAAAGGCTTGCTCTTATGTTGTAACAAGTATGTTTTCAGCCACCTGTTTTTAGGGATCATTATGGGTTGCTATGATCCTAAATAAAGACTTTCATTAGGAATTTAATTCTGTAGAGTACTAAAATCTTCTCGCTGAGTGCTGCTGAAGGTTTCTAGCTACCTCAGAGGGGTACTGACCTATCACAGCTTGCTTAGCTCATGATATTACATATGTCATTTGCAATCTCTGAGTTGGACAGACTTCTACTGATGTCACTATAAATTATTCTGTGTGCTTTTGGGGTTGTTTTGCTGTGCTTAGAATGCAAAACCATTCCTGATAAAACTTAACATTCTGTGGATGGAGACTGCTGTATCCGAAGATGTGGGAAGAGGAAATACTTTAGATTTTTGTATAACAGCAATAAAAATAATTGGTCCTCTGAACATTTCTTAGAAAACCTCTCCAGAAAATCGAACCAGTCAATGGATGAGGTAATGTGACAGTAATAATAGATCTTAATTTTCTTACCAGCTGTTTTGGGTCCTTGTTCTGTTAATATTGCTTGTTGTGACATGGGCATTCCCGTATGCTCTGTGTAATGTCAGCAGTATACAGGATGCACTTACCACAAAATAAGCATATCCCTGAAGCCTCAGGGCACTGAACTGCCCTTTTGTTCCATGTAACCTATTGCAGAACTACTCACAGAATGACATGCTTTACTGCGTGTCACCTTACCACTTTATTATTAGCCTTCATAAAGGTCAGATGAGCCTGACTCAAATTCATGAGGAAACAATGATGTATATAGCTGTTTTTCCTCATTTTCTCTCTACTAGAGGACCTGCATCTTTTTCTGAGGTCTGTGACAGTATTTTTGATGTCATGTGGAAAGTAGAGAACTGTTTTCAATTCCCATTGTGGTAATCAATGAGATGTAAAATTGCAGCAGTTCCATGCTGCCTAGAGCCTCTCCTGACAAACCTTGTTTGGTTTGTCAGAATGCATAAAGCACTCATAAGACCGTAGCATTAGCTCTATTTCTATCTGATGTGAATGAGCACAGAAAGAAACCAGCTCTTCAGGAGACATTTTCATTTGCTTAAATAATCCTGCCATGGCTGCAGTACAGCAAAATTTTTCCCTGCTATGCATATTTCTTAGGATGGGAATAGGAACCATTACCTGTATGCATGATACAAAAAAATCAATAAGCCCATGGACTAGCTCAATAATAATTTAATTTCTAAAAAATGTCATTCACACATAGAAAAACTTAGTTGAAGTAACAGTCCAGGCATGCTGTGGTGTTTTAGCTTATCTGTGACTACTCAGGAAACTTATGTTCACCACTCTGCTGCTGCCTGATCATCTGGAACTTAGAAAATCTCCTTATAATGTAGATTTTTGTATCCTCTTTTTACAAAACCAGAGACCTCCTTCACATAAAGTAAAATATTTTTTCTAGATACTAGCAGCTCCGAGCCTTTGAAAGAAGTGAGCAGTTGGGATTCAATTGAACTCTGGATATATATATATATAATTCATTTGGTCGTTCCTCAGAAACTCTTACAGCATGTATTTAGGAGGAAGAAACTCTCAATACAGTATGCCAGTATGTTTTGGAAATATAGGGAGTGTGGCATATGTAAGGAAAAAACAAAAACCCCAAACAAACAGCAACAAAAAAACCACCCACAAAACAAACAAACATACACACAAACCCCAGCCTCGGGAGAAAAAAAAAAAAAAAAANAAAAAAAAAAAAAAAAAAAAAAAAAAAGGAAAGAAAAAGAAAGAAAAATGTTGAGTCCCAAACTATTCTCCTATGGGTGTCATTATAGATAGAGTGATGGGGTAGCTTGTGGCATTAGCAATGAGTGAGAAGCTTCTTGTCTTTGCCTCTGATGCAGATAAATACAGTCATCCCTTATCAGTTCCTTGGAGGTGTTTATAAAATGTTCTGTTCTTGTTCCCTATGCTGCTGGAGCAAACATCAGTATTGTATAATGACATTTCTCTTTACTACCTTTGCTGATAAGCAAAGAATTGAATGAATGTTTGTAAATGAGGTATTCTTTTTCTTCAGTGGTTTTTCTTTTAGCATAGAAATTAAGAATATTGCTACTTTCTATCTCATAATGGACCTGGTTTTCAGAACTATATGTCCATTTTCTTAGCTTATGAGTAAGTATGAATAAAAAGGCAACAACAGTTGCCAGTGGAAACTTTCACAAATTGTGTTAAACTTCTTACCAGCAACAAAAAATGCAAATCCCAAGTGTCATTTGAAGTTGGTGTTGTGTGGTAGTTTAGGAATACTTGTTCAAGACTTCCAGCTAGTATAACTTTTCACTTTATGATTGGATTACATGATCTAGGTTTAGGAAAATGTGGACTTTGCTGGTAATAACATGTAACAACTCCTGAGAGAGATTAGATGGAGAGCTAGGTATGTTGGAATCACCCTCCCCATGTGATTATGTCAGGAGCTCAGTTGCAGTAACTCGCCAGTTGTGAGTGCTGAGCCATGGGTTGGGGAAATCTGTCAAGGCAAATGGTCTGACTATAAGAGGTCTGAAATTCTTCTGGAAAGAATTTAACAGTTCTCTTAACCACTAAATACAAACTTAGACTATGGTGTGTCACAAATGTGATTTTCTTTGAAATTACATTTCAGAAGTGTTGTAGCAGCATAATATGTTGGGTTTAGGGGTTTTAAATTGCTGGGGTACAAAAATGTAATTCCCAGGTTGAAACATGCACCTTTTATATAGGATCACAGCCAAAGAGTACATTTTATTTCTGGAGAGCGTTTGAAGAAAGGAGGAGGAAATTGTGGGGGATTTTGTTTTTAAGTTTCACATTTACAGAGTTTGATTGATTTATAGCAAAAATCCTGAACCTGTTTCAAATTCCTTCTTTAATACTTTGATACCTTGCTGAAATTTTGCTGCATGTAGATTGTCATATGAATTAGTTGTTTGAATGGTTTAGAAAACTCCATAACTTTTTGTTATGGAAGAAGCAGCATTATTTATTCTTATTCTTTGCACTAAGGAATACATTACACCTATTACAGATTTCCTTATGTTACTGAATACATAGTAAAATATAATCCAGATGTGTACCTCAGACTCTTCATTTTCTAGAGCAGAATTTTCATGAATTATTACACATGCATTGCACTGAATCTAAAAATTTAGACTACATATAAGTGTGGAATAAAAATAAGACTTTCCTGCAAGTGCTGCAGTTCTTCATATGCAATCAAAAAAGAGAGCATTAATGTAGAGATAATTCAGGTACACCTGTCACAGGCAGTAGAAATTAATACTTTGGATGGTAAAATGTTTCTAAAGTGTTTAACCAGATAACCTGCTTGCAAAGTCTTAGTCTGCTATGAGACTTCCTAAGGCCTACTAGATGATAACTTCACTTGATCCTAATTTACAACCTGGAAATGCCTATATTTTAAGTCACTACATGTTCTGGAGAGAAAAAAATCACAGGTTGAGCCTATATATCTTAATGACAACTCATAAAGCTGGGCAGATAGTAAAGATAGTATTTTCAAAAATGTCAGCTCTGCCTTTGGTTATGTTTGGCCATTTTCTGTCAGCTTGTTTCAGTATGCTTGTGTGCATATTTTTGCATTAATTTGGTTCTGGCAGTTCAGGAAAATTTGGCTGTTGAGCTGGATCTTATGCCATTTTTTCACATCCTGGTATTCTGTAGAACAGGTAGAAAGCAAGCATCCCTGGTAAAGATGTGGTAGCTATTACCTTATCACTCTTCTGAGGGAATACAACTAATTTTAACTTGTGTGTAATTTTTAAATAATGTCTTTTTTAGAGGAAGAAAAAGATTTTGACAGATCTAAACCCTCAGTTTCTTTCCCCAAAGATGTTCAGAGACTTTTTTGGCCCCCTTCCATTTGGTAGAGCTAGATCATCCATTCTGAACCACCAACATTGTGACATATATGGCGAATCACACATAATGCAATTGCCAATGTATAGGTGTCCATTATTTTTTGTTCTATTTGTTTTTGAAAATTATTGAAAAAGTCATTATTGTCAGGGAAACAGGTCATTACTTTACACAGATGGGAAAGAAACTGCTTTGCTGTGTACTAGTATACTGTTGCAATATCACTCAAAAATACCTTTTTACTTTAATCTCTAATGGGCTTATACTGATTGTTTTGTGATTTTTTTAAATTATTTTGCATTTTGCTTCAGTTTACAATAACATTTTCAGGATTGTTCCCTGTTTTTTTATGGATAACAGTGTATGGAACTTTCCAGCAGCACAAGCTTCAGTGAGTTCTATTCAGTAAGTAGCAGCTATGCATCAGTCCTTGCTTATCAGTCTCCACCTTATACTCACCACCTCTCATACACACTTAGAAATCAGTTTAGATGTTACAAATGCAAATAGCTGGTACACACTGTCAATGTTCTTACTTAGCACGCTCGTATTTTCTTACTTGCTACTTTATTAGAAAAAGACAAAAAGATCTGGTTTAACAAATAGTGTATAAATCCTCGTTTGAATTTCAAGTCACATATTCCTTGATACCATGATCTATTGTTACCAGAGAAGTCTGTTAAGAAACTCCCTAAGACTCAATTTTGGAGTTGCAGGAGGCAGGTATTCTTTGTTTCAGTGCTGGATGCACAGGGGACATCTCCAACCTAACATACGCACTGTTAATTGTGGGAGCAAAATACTGTTTCATTTTGCAGAATTATTTGCATACATTTTAAGGGTCTGAGGGTCTTTGGTGGTCCTTTGGTGGTCCCTAGTGGTTGTTTCAATGTGTCCTTTTCCATGGACTCCTGGAAACATGCACAGCGTGGATTAATCTGTGTGTCTCATTTGTTCTCTTACAGTCATCTAGTTTTGACTAGTTTCCTGTGAGTTTACCTGTACCCAGCCATGAAATCTTGACCTTGGTTGCATTCTTATTTGAGGCTCCTTCTTGGTTCCCAGTTAATGATCTTCCATCTCCTGTTCTTGGCTACCTTGTTCCATTACACAGCAATAGCTCAAGGTTTCATGTCTTCTATCTATCTGTAGATACTAAAAGTTTCAAAATTGCTGGAGCAAGCACAACAGAACTACTATCAGGGGCATAGTGAAATCTTTCAGCCTCTGTTCAAGGTATCCCTATGAATTCAAAATTGTGCACATTTCATAAGGAAAGACTATTTTCTTGTATCATGTATGGTGATGCATTGATAGTATGGTAAATTGCTATTTGTTAAAAATAGGATTTTGTTCTGTACAAAAATCAGTGTCTGAGGCTTTTCCACTCTGAGACTGATATTCTCATACTTTGTTACTAGTCTTCTTAAAATTTGTATTTCAACACAAGTTTACAAATTCAGAAAACAGTACGTTTCATGCATGACTGCTGGGTCATGTGTACTGTCTTAGAAGTATTTTGTGTGTTGCTTTATGGCAGGAATTTAATCAATTTAGCAAGAATTCATATCCTAATGACTGTAGAGGTGTGTGTTTTATAATGAGATGTACAGCTGTGATAAGTGTATCACTTCTTCGGTTGGGTGAATGGGAATTACTCAGGAGATACAGAATTTCCACCAGATAAGTGAAGCCAGAGTATACTATCATCCAGAGTATAACTAACTTCCAGAGTATAACTACTGGAGTTCTCATTTGCCTCTCCTGTTAATCTCATGATGAGTCTTTTGTCCAGAATAATGATTATTATATAATCCCTAGAATGGCAAATGATTGGATAAGTTAAACAGCATTCTTGATCAAGAGAACTCCACTGCTTCCCGTGAGTTGGCAGAAGCATGAATATTTAGCTGCTTGTCTGCAGTACCCATTGAGTGCAGTTTGCCACTACCTCCTGTAAGATGATGTGATCTTGTGAAATTCTGAAAAGGCTTCCCTTTCCTGGGAAATTACTCTCACAGGTATAACAATGATGTGTAGCTATGTGCATGTAGAAAAAGAAAAATAATTTTCTTCATTAGAATAAGACAAATATTCTTAGTGATATTCTATAATATTCTAAGTGGCAAGTGATGTTACCTCCTTTTGCAATATCCTGAGGTTATGGAGTGTGTAAAAAATAGATTATTAGATAATGGGGCAGGCCTTTTGCAGTATTAGTGTATTTCAGACTCTGTGTATGGAAACTGTCTTAGGAAATGCATTGTGAGTAGGAAGCATCCACATGAACTAGTGAGTAGATCATTTCAAACTCTTGGCTTCCATGCTCTGTTTTTGAACCTGACTTTCATAAATTCACTTTGGATCAGTGATCAAAAATTCTAGGAACAAGTAGGACATCAAGTAGGTAGTAGACTTCTAAAGTGTAAGTAACATGTAAACCATCAGAGAACCAGTATTTCATAGGCTGTGGCAGTAATTAACTCACTTTATTACCATAATTAATAATCATTAATATAATATTCACATAATTTTACGTTTAGTTTTGAAAAGAAAACTTTTTTTTTTTTTTAATTGAGTATTTCTGTAATTAAATGGGGCTCTGGAAGTCAAAATAGCATTCTGGATTTTTCTGTGGCTCTGTTTTTTAAGAGTATCATCTTCCTTTTCTTATTGAGGCAATGATCCTTGACTGCTTCTTTGATGATCCTGTATCATGACACAATTCCTTAAAATTACTTCTAATGTGAAGGTATATCAAATACCCTAGTGAGGAGGGAAAAATCTATGGCTAAAACTAAGAGTTCAGTAGCACTTGTCCTGTTACTCTGTAGAAAACATGAGATGGTTTTTCACTTAAGATTCACTTTTTTTCCATCTGAGCCAGTCTCTTTCATTCCAGCCACACTGAATTTAGCAGTTGATGAAGTTGGCACTAATTTATTTAATTCCCTGCATTCAAAATGCTAGGCAACGCTATCAAATGTTCTTCACTTCAATCTCCTTTCTGTCTGTGAATGTTGCACTGTGTTGTACAAACACAGTAGGGATGAAAGCTAACACAAATGCATATTTGTGTCTGCAGCACACAAATGTGTATTTATAGACAAACAAACCAGGCCAAATCTTTCATAGTAAAAAAAAAAATAAATTAAACAGCCATTTGTCAGATGTGTATCTGGAGACCATTAGTAGTAGTCAGTAGAGCTGATCATAAAATGGCGTGGATATTGGTGGGGGAAATATTTTTAATGACATTTTCTGTTTATAAACACACACACACAGAGACATTCACTTTCAAAAGACTGTAGACCTGCTTTTCACACTGTACTGTTGCTCTGAAATGAATCACTCACAGCTTTGTATTAGGCTGAAGAAGACAAATAGTCTAGAAGATTGGTTCAACGTGGATTAGCTCATTTATTGATTAGATGTGCAAAAGCACTTTCAATCAATAATGTGAGTATATTAATGAATTTTTTTCGTTGTAGCATATAACTTGGAAAAGATGGGATTATGATTTGAGAATTACCTTACCTCAACTTGTTTTGGATGAGATAGCTATGCAAAATTACCTAATCTCCATCTGCTTAGCTGAAATGCAGAAGTATAAAAATATTAGCATAGCAGACATGCAACTTTTCTTTGTTTTGTTTCCATCTGGCATTCTCGAAAGAAGAAAAATGAGAAATGTGGTATACACAGAATTATAGGTCTCACTCAGGACAACAATCATACTCAGGATTTCACTAAGCTAAAAAGATCAGGAAAAAATGTTGTTACAACCTTGCAATAAATAATCAAGTTTTGTAGGGGTTTGGTTAATTCCTTAGTGTAAAAACATTCTATTCTGATAAGAATATAAAACTCAATAGAGCTCTGAAAGAGCAAAACATGTCAGCAACTGAAGGGAGTGAAAAAAGGGCAAGAGTGTCTTCTCCAATCACCATGAAAACAACAGTAAGTTTTACTGCACAGTGAATCAGCATTTATTCAGAGGTAAGATTTAGCTTGACTTCTTCATATTTACAGATTTGTGTAAAGATACATTTCTTTATTTAGGAAACTGTCTGGAGCAGCATTTTCTTGAGGTACCCTCTGGGACTGTTCAAAATCTTGTGTGGACATAGCACACTGTGATTTTCCAGTGTTAATAACTTTACACTTACTTGTTATCTAACATGTAAATATCGAGCACTCCCACACATTTTTTGCTAATAGCTTGCAAGTGATTTGGATTCATAAATGAAAGCATCTTATCTCACAAGACCTTGGGTATCTAAGACTTCCACAGGAACAGGCAGATAAGACATAGGATCTACAAGAAAACTGTGATCTTCTGGAGTGGCAGCTCAGGGTCAGACACAGTAACATAGAGCATCTAAAATAACCTCCTTTCTTTTGGCAGTTGAATACTACTACCCTGTTAGTAATATTCATTAAAAATAGCAGGAACTGTGTAGCTGTTTGTACTCATCTGCTTAATTATTTTATTTACCATGTTATCATGGTAGAATATGATTATTTTTTCTTTTGCTGCAGTTTTTTTGCAACCTTCTGCAATCTGTAAACAATAACTACTTTGAAAACAATTGCTAAAGCCTGATTATAACTTTCTTGCAGTACTCCTTGGTGAGTTACTCAAGCCAAGATTATTCTTTTATATTAAGAATAACATTCCTTCCATACTAAAACTTCAATTTCCTCATAATGTGCTTTGTCCAAAACTTCTTTAACATTTTCTTTTGTTGTATTCCATATACTAAAATGATGCCATTTTGCATCGCTTTTCTTTTGAGGAAGAGAGGAAGGGATGAAGATGGCCAAAATTGGTCTTTTTTGCCCTAACTCTTCTTTTTGCTATAACTCTTCTTTAAGTGCAAACCAGGTGAGATTTTCCAGTGTAAATGGATTAGGTTTAGTATCTAATTGTAGTCTTTGAAATATATGAGGAGATTGCTAGCAACTTATTTTTCCATATATCTCAAGCAACCCATTTTCTCTAGTTTTTGCTCTATCCCAGTGATTTCTTTTGATAGTTGCTTTGGCACAATTCCCAATTTATTCATTCCCTGGGAAAGCCTATTATAACATTTTTTTTTTCTAAAAAGGCATCAAAAATTCTTTCCCTGCTGTTGCCTACTTACATGTTCCTGAACTTATTAACCAGGCTTCTTAAAAAAGTAAATGAGAAAATAGACATGTAAGTTGATGCTTCTGGTACTCTTCATTAAGTTTATTTCCAGAAAGTTTGGCTTTGAAGAGCATTTGAAGCCATGAACATACTTTGTAGGGGAGGGAAACACCACACTTAATTTTTGCTTTCAACTCTGTGGAAAATGGGCATATATGTATGGGGAAACTGCTTCTCCAGAAACAATGCTTAATTTTGGCTTACACTCTGAAATTATGTGTATTACAATAACTTTCAGGAGCACAAATTGAGAGATTTGCACAGAGCTACAAACATGTCATTGTGTAGAATGACAGCAGTAAAGGAACTTAGGAAATTGTTTACACTGAATCCATGAATAGAAAAAGAATTCTCAGATCTCTGTTTACTCACAGTAACTTCCTTTATCCTGCTTAATGATTTATTTTGCACATTTCAGTTTCCATGGATATTTTCACTGTTCATAAGTACCTCTGAAAAATGATGCTCTTTTAACCAGTGTGTTATTGTTGAATAATTTTGTATCATCCATGTTGTTGCTTCTATTTAATGTCATTGAATCCTGTTTTATGATCCATTTTTGTTGTTCTTTCCTGTTGCAATATCATGGAGACATTTTAAAACATTCTTATTTCATACTATTAAATTCAGAGTAAAGTGAATATTGATGCTGAAGATTTAGAAGATTTATAAATCCTGCTTCCAAGATTTACAATGCTTCCATGGTCCTACAACGGTTGTTGCATTTAAAACAACCTTATCTTTATGTATAGAGCTCTCTTGGTAAGAAACAGAAGGTGGAAGTTAGGAGATCTGTTTTCAGGTTCATGTTCTGTCTGTATATATACAACAACAGGCCATCTTAATCAGAGAGAAGTGTAATAGAGTGATCAAAGCATATTGTGATGTCTCAAGAGACATCAGGCTGTAGTGAGACACAAAGACATCAACCACCATGTGACCACAAGCTATGAACACCAAACATGCCTTTACCACATTATCCAGAAGAGCTTATCCTTTGGGTTTGCATGGCAAGGGTTTGGTAGTGGTGGAGGGTCCTACAGGGGTAGCTTTCTGCAAGGAGCTGTTGCTAGAAGCTTCCTCTACCAGCTGAATCCAAGACAGACCCATCACTGGCCAAGTCCAAGCCAATCAGGAAGTCTTAAAGAGTTTTGTTTTGGTTTGTTTTGTTTTTTTAAAAAAGGGGAGTTGCAGATTTTTGTGGTAGCAGGAGACCACGATGAAGCAGGCTGTCCCCCTGCAGCCCATGGAAAATGTTGGGAAGTAGATTCCACCTGGAATCCAAGGAGTTCCCCGTGCTGAAGCAGGTAGAGACACCTGAATGAGGCGTGGGACCCCATGAGTAGCTTGTGCTGGAGCAAGCTCCGGGCAGAACCTGTGGAGAGAGGAGCCCATGCCAAAGGTTTGCTGACTTGTGACTCCATGGGAGACCATGCTGGAGAAATCTGTTCCTGAAGGTCTGCATGCTGTGGAAGAGACCCAGGCTAGGCCAGTTCATGAAGAACTGTAGCCCATGGGAAAGACTCAAGTTGGAGGAGTGCATGAAGGACTCTCTTCTGTGGGAGGGTCCCCACACTGAGGGGAAAGTGTGAGGAATCTCCTCCCTGAGGAGGAAGGCAATGTGTGATGAACTGACTGCAATCCCTGTTTCTGGGTCCCCCTCTGCCATTGCAGGAGAAGGTAGAGATTTTGGGAGTAAAGATGAGCCTGGGAAGAAGGGAGATGTTAGGAGAGGTGTTTTAAGGTTTGGTTTTATTTTTTCATCATCCTACTGTTTTGCTTGGATAATAGATTAATTTTTTTTCTAAGTTGAGTGTGTTTTTCCCATGATGGTAATTACTGAATGTTCTCTCCCTGTCCTTATCTAAACCCACAAGCCTTTCATGATATTTTCTCTCCCATGTCCCATTGAGTAGGGAGTCACAGAGCAGCTTTGGTAGGCACCTGCCCTCTATGGGCTCAAGCTGGGGTCAGTCCACCACAGTCTACTAGGCTCTTCAGGACACATTTTTGTCTTTCTCCCTTTTTCTTTCTTTTTTTTTTTTTTTTTTTTCCCCTAGAGGAGATGGAAGGAGAGGGCTGTGTTGAGGTCATAAAATATTTGTGAAGTGCTGTTTGAATAGTACTGGCAAGAAAATAAGGGGTTTTTCTTATGTAGCATAGGGATATGCTTTGTGGAATCTTCAATTTTTAACTAATATTAAAGGTTAAAAAAACCCTGAGGCAATAAGCTCTTCCATGAAAAGCTGATGGCTGGTTCAGGGAGTGAGAGTCCATATCCAGTCTCAAAATACTTCTTATAGTAAGTAGCCCCATCTATAACTTCCAAATTGTCCTGTTTTGAGTCACGACACAGCAGGAGACCAGTTTTTATCTCCATTTCCCTCCAGTGCTTGGATGATGCAGGAACTGCTGGTGACCCAATACAGCACCACAAACTCCATCTCCACATTAAGTAAAAGCTCCAGGCTACATGAAAACAGTAGTCTTACATAAACACCAAGTATTTCAGGGTGAAGAAGCTTGCATCTCTTACATCAGGAGCTTCCTACAGACAAACTCAGGTTTTGCCTCATGGAAAGTGGGATTTACTCAGTTCCCAAGTGATTTCATGGAGATAGGTAACCTCTGTTTGCCAAACCAAGGTCTGTGTCCTTCACTGAGTCACTGATGTGACATGCTTGGAGTACAGTGTAAGAAGGAAGGAACAAACGGCTTTTTGTTTCTGTATCCTCCCTATAGACATTCTCATAAATAAATATATAAATGAAAACTCTCCAGAATTAGTATACACTAAGAAAGCTCTGTGAAGGTTGCTAGGCAGCAGAGGCCAAAGGAATAGAAAGCAGGCAGGTCTTTGAAAAACTGAATCAGTTGACTTACGGCTTATCTGGAATCACCATTTACTCAATTATCTTTTGTCATAAACAAGAGACAGTAGAATTTATTTTTCCTTCTTAAATGAGCAATGTTTTTAAAAGATTAGGAATTAGGGGTCTGGTTTATATCTCATTCCTATCAATGTTTTCATGCTATGAAATGATAAGTATGATTGTTACTTCTAATGGTTATTTATTCATCGACTGAAACAGGAATTTGGTGTGGAATATCCAGGCTATAACTTGAAAAATATTGAGAGGAGCAATTAATTTTTAAACATTAGTCCATTTCATTTTTACCACCAAGTCTAAGTGAAGGAGGTTTCCAGTGCTGGAAGGCATACCTGCAAGATGAGGAGACTGAGGGGAGACCTTATTGCTTTCTACAACTACCTGAAAGGAGGTTGCAGTGAGGTGAGGGTTGGTCTCTTATCCCCAGTAACAGGTGACAGAACTCGAGGGAATGGCCTCAAGCTGTGCCAGGGAAAATTTAGGTTGGATATTAGGAAGAACTTCTTTACTGAGAGAGTCATCAAGCACTGGAACAGTCTACCCAGGGAGGTGGTTGAGTCCCCATCTCTTGAGGTGTTTAACAGACGGGTAGATGCGGTGCTTGAGGACATGGTCTAAGGGTAGACTTGGTGGCGGTAGGTTAATGGTTGGACTGGATGATCTTAGGGGTCATTTCCAGCCTTAAAAATTCTATGATTCTATGATTCTATGTTAACTGTTTTCACAGTTGCTGATGTCCAGGAAAGACCTGGCTTTTACCACTGTACCATGAAGCTACTTATTACAAAACCATCGCGACGCACACTCTGCTATTACTGCTAAGCATGCAAAAATGCAGGCATTTCCAAGTATGCAAGATTAGGTGATTACATTATTGACTAATTGCTGCCTTTGAAATCTCTGCTTTGTGTCTTAAAGCCTTCTTGGGATTAACTGTGCCTTCAGCAGCTGTATTATACATTCGAGTACACTGAGGGAATACTGTAATCCTATAGATCCCCTCCCTAGTCTGATAGTGTAATAGCAACTCTATACCATGTTTTACTCTACTTTAGTGACTCTCTCCTAATGTCTTCAAATTATGTCTCTAGAAGGTTTAATTGCTGCATCACAGTTTTTCAATATTTGTTTCTTCCGCAGGGTGGATGCTGTGGGGGGATCCAGGCAGCTCTGTGGAACAGTCTCCAATGGGCTAGTAGGATGAGAAGGTCCAGAGGTGGTTTGGGAAACAAGGAGAAGCAGCACGTCTCAGGACGGTAAACCTACCAAAAAGGTAATTTATGCTGGGGTATTGTTATGCAGTCAGGTTTTCATGCTCTGATGTTACCATGCTTGAACACATTGCAGAAAACTGGTAGGGGATGGGACCATATGTCTTTGATGCTGTCTGAGTGTTCTGACCAGGTATCCTGGAAATCTTTCAAGAGCTTCTTAAATCACACTGAGTTTCAACTCCCCTACCCATGTGAGGGAAGATCTGGACACTATATCTAACAGGGGTTTTCTTGCCTTCCTGCAGGCTTATCAGGGAATACAAATCACAATAGCTTTCCAAGAAATTCCTTATAGCACTTAATGCCAGTTCATGAGCTGTATAACAATTTTGCATAAGAAAGTGGTGTTTCACAGGGAGACTTAATGGCTTTTTTTTTTTAACTGTACATAATCTTGTTTGGTTGGCTTATTTCAATCCCACCTTCCAGGCTTAACTGTTGTGTTTGTGGAGACTCTCTTTCTCCCCTGAAGCGTTAACTGTGAGTGTTTCTGTTGCTGGCTTTTCAGGAGTCCAAGACAATGTGCAAACTGATCTGACATCTTTGGGCATAACTTTAACTCTTTCTCCTCCATGTTGAAAATTAGACTTGAGCCATGAAGTACCAGAACGTTAAATTTCTCTTCTGTCCCAAAAGCTCAGCTATTTGGTGTGTTTCTGGGCCTAGTTAACTTTCAGGATGTCCGTGCTACTCACAAATTTATTGGTCTTCAGCTAAAATTAGATTTGCTGTACTGAGATTTTGTCCACTCATCCTAAACCAATTGTTTCCCATGGTATTTTATGAAATATCTGACAGACTGGCTTGCTGCTTTCATTTATCAATGTTCTTTAATATATGCAGAGTGTAAGAATATTAACAAGGAAAATCACAGTGGTGGAAAAAAAAACCCAGATTGTTGATGCAAATGTTTTCATAAGGGTCTATGTCCACATCTCAGAGACAACAAAACAAAACCCCACAAAACAACATTTAATTCAGAAAGCTTTTTTACTTACTCAGGAGTATAGATAGCTGGTTGAGTGCTAGGGTTAGAATTTCAAATGTCCCTGGGGAATATCTACCTTTTTAATACTGGTGAGCTTCCTCCAGACATGACATTCATTAATTGAAACCATTCAGAGATTCCACTGCTGCAATTCACAAATCTCTTCCACGCTTCACCAGGCCTTGCAGCTGCCATAAAACAGGGCAATCTGCATATATATAACATTACTGACAGTTATGTCTTGGTATATAACCTGTAGCTATGGTGAAGAGTCTAAAGCCATGCCCTCTGAAAAGAATAGAAACTACTTAATTACCTAGAAGAAATTACAAATGATCTTGTGATAGAAGAAGGGTTTGATATAGGAAAGTGTGAGTAAACATAGGTCTTGCCTCCTGCATTTATAGAAAAAGTGATAATTTTAAATTTATAATCTGCTTTTAAGACTCCCTCTAAGTTGTTGCTAACAAATTCAACTTAGGTTCACCAAACCTAATTTGGTTTTCTACTGTGTAGAAGAAATAAGTCAACATGGCATTTTGTCAGTGAGGGCCAGTAGTCTTTAAAAGAAATGCATCAATTAGTTCTCTGTAACTTATTGTATGTAAATGGCAAGAATAGCTTGCTTGGGGTTTGAACTGGTTTGAGATCTGGTGGATCTGGCATCAGTCCCTAGCTGGGTTTGTTAAAGGCATTTTTCTGCCTATAAAATGGTTTGACTCTAATGGATGTTCTGTAGTATTAATTTGTTGATGCTTTTGTGATAATCCTGGTCATACAGCTGGGCACTTTTTAAGAGCCAGGAGCAGGCAATTCCAAAGTGTCAAGCAGAAGGCTGGCTTGGCTGAGCCAGGGGTCTTATTCTCCATCTTAGGTAGAAAAGGTAAGTGTACAGATACTGGACAATGACAGCTTGCACAGAAAGATATGAAACTATTAGAGTATGTCCAGAAGAGGGTGTCCAAGATGGTGAAAGGTCTCAAAGGCAAGAATTATGAGGACTGGTTGAGGTCATTTGGCTTGTCCAGCTTCTTGTCTTCTCTTCAGGAGAAGAGAAAACTTGCTGTGACCTCGTCACAGTCTACAGTTTCCTCAAGGGAGCCAGTTGAGGAGGAGGATCTCATTTCTCTGATGACCAGTGATAGGGCATGAGGAAATGGAATGAAGCTGTGTCAGGTGAAGCTCAGCTTGGACAAGGTTCTTCACTGAGAGGGTAGTCAGTTGGCTTGCTGGGAAGTGGTCATGGCACCAAGCATGTCAGAGGTCAAACAGTGTCTGGACAACACAGTCATATGATTTTGTTTTAGGTAGTCCTGCAGGGAGTAGGGAATTGAACTTGATAATCCTTATGGGTCCCTTCCAACTTGAGATTTTCTATGATTCTATGAGTCTGACCTCAGTGCCATAGAGAATGGTTTGAATTCCAGGCTTTACACTGGGAAGAGAATTTACAGCCTTTCAAGGCAAATCTGAAAAGAAATTGAAAGTAAATGAGATAACATTTTGATATCTTCATCTGCAAAGTACTAAATAAAGTTTTAACTTCTACATCCCTACACTTAATGAGAAACAGGAAGCTTAATGGATTGATGTTTCAGTCGCTAACTACTTCAGTGGTGTTTTATGTGAACTATTGTTGGGAATTCCATTTTGACTGAAGGAAGAAGAAGATAAGAATGCTGTTTTAATAGGACTTGAAATTTTGTCTGTAAAAGGTAATTTATATTTTCAGTAAGAGGTTTTCATCTTCACTAGAGCCTAATGATAGAGATCTGATATCAATACTAAGATTTTATTCTTGAATTTTGACCAGATTCTGCTTCTGGTATGAACCTCAAATCTTTCATATTATTCCAGCAAATGGAGCTATTTCTGCACATTTCTTTCACTGTTTGCTTTACAAGTCTGCATTTTGCTGTTCTGTGTACTAAATAGTTTTGTGTGGCCTATATAAAGATGATTGGTTCTAAGTTTTATATTTGTGGCAATCACTGTGCCCCTTCAAAGCTACTTATAGTAAAATCATAGTACTTGTAGCATAATCATGGTTTTGTTTTTCCTTTTCAAACCACTGAGAAACCAGTTGTGTTTCATAAACTGAAAATTTCAAACCTTTCAAACTAAGTGAAGGGTATACATCTTGAAATTATTTATGCTCTTAAAAATAATCTAAACCTTTATTTATTACCCCAGGCTTCAGAAAGGAAGAAATGACATATTCAAATAAAAACAGAATTTCTTTTCACCTAATAACAGTTCACCGAGCCATGTTTAGAACAAAGCTTGTATTTTGAGTGACAGTAGATACTGACCTGTGTGCTCACAGCTACTTCTACAAAGCTGGCAATTGATAAGACTACAGTCACAAAGCAGAGAGATTTTCCAAGCCAAAATGTGTAAGCAGTGCCCATTGGTAGCAGGCAAAGGGAATACTCAACTGAGTCATTTTTCTATATTCTTTAAATCTATAAATGGAAGCTTAGGAACTTCTCCTCAGTCTTTTTTTTTTCTCTTTTTTTTTCCTTTTTTTTCCTTTTTTTTACTTTTTACCAAGAGACCTCTAGGATTTTATCTTAGAAGAAAGAACCCCTAGACAGAACTGAAGTCAATAGCACCCAAGAGACAAATGGAGACAGGCAAACCTAGCAGCAGTTCCTTCAATATTTCACAAAAGACTAAAGACTGTAACACGACAATAGGTTATTGGATTCCTGAAATGATCTGAGCAATCAAATATGAGAGAGATGAGTTACCACGTAGCCTTCACCTGCATTACTCAGTGCCATATACATTGCTCCCTTTGCAGCTGATAACACTGTTTATACTCAATCTGGTATGTTTTCCAGGGCTAAGTGCTGCGTTCTTTTTGTTTGAACTTACTGTGTGAACTTCCTCCTCCATTAAAAGCTGGTAGAAAAGCTGCCCCTTTATTGTGTCAGGATGCCAATGATTCAGTATCTCACTTCTCTCTTTTCTTCCTCTCTCAGGTTTATTTTGTCCTTCTGCCACTTTTGATTTCTACTGTTATTTCTCTATTATTATGTAGTTTCTTACCAATTATGCTCATATTCATGATTTCCTATTTCATTCCTCAAGTTCTCTTATAATAGATGGCAGAAGACAGGTCATCTGGTGCTGAAGAACAGTTTGGGGTATTTACTCTTTGGAGGACTGAATGTTCAGGCACCTTCCTTTCAATGTTCTGGTTCCTGGCTCTTGTTCTGCAGATTTTAACACTTACCTTAGTGAAAATTCTGCTTTGGCAACAGTATTAAACAGAATAAAACTGTTGGTAAAAAAGTCAATCCAAATATCACATAGTAAAATTTCTTTCTTTAATTCCCTTGACATCTTCAGTAGTTGCAAAGGATTAGCTATTGATTTGGCAATCTGTAATTAATAGGTAGCAAAAATTCAGCTCCAAACTACTTCAAACTTCTGACAAAAGAAACCATGTTGAAGAAAGGCAAGGGAAAGAATTTACTCTCAGATGCACCAAGATCACTTTTTATTTCTGTGTCGTTTGTATCTTTTTTAGGTGAGGTCTCTAGGTCTGTGTGAGGAGCTGTTAATATACTACAGATCAGATGCTTAGCAGCTTTTATGTATATCCAATGTCTAATACAATATTTACCATGAAGATACTGAAATCTGTAACAAGAGTTGGAGATTACCAAATGAACAGCCTGGATTAAGTGACATGGTTATGAAAAAAGCGAAGTGGAATCCTCTTACATATACCGCAGCTGGAACTCTTCGGGGCATTTAATCCTCTATCAAAGCAGCTGGAAATGGAAGTTATTGTGGGTTCTCATGGAAGTGGGTGGAAGGGTGGCCTGTGTAGCCTTTGAGCAAGAGCACACTGGAAAATACTTACGTGAGGGATGTGATTGAAACGTAGTTGTAACTGTTGATTAGAGCAGTAATGTACAGGCTTTGTCCAGGTTTTACTTCTTGCTTGTGATGCTTGGTTTGCTCGCTCTGTGTTAAACCCTAATCCCAAATTTTGCTAAGTATGGCTTTCTTTTTTATTTTTAAGGCAGTCTTGTTCTGGGGAGCAAAGTGCATCACAGTGAAACACTAGGGCTGTCTACATCGCTAGAGGTAAAAAATCAGAATAATATGTGTGCAGAAAAGGAGCTGCACATTGAGACAGGCACTGAGAGCGCTTCCTACTGCTTTGTTAAACATCAGTATGGGGACCATGGCTGCCAAATATCAGCCTCTGGGAAGGAATTCCCTCTGACAGTACAGTCCTCACTCCTTCCCGCTTCGATGGCAAAAAGGCAGCGCGCATCACCAGACAGACCCGAGTAGGTTGGGCCTTTCTGGGCTGAAGGTTGCTTTAATCCAGTAAATTGTTGTTCATTTCAGTCATACAAAAATTTGAACTGACTTAAAGTAAAATAAAAATTATTTTGTGGGTAATCCATGCGGGTTTTTTCTACAAAGCAAGTGAGCGATACAAAGAAGGCTGATGTATATAAAATAAAATATAGTAGCTAACACAGGTGAACTAAAGCTAAGCTATGAATATATATCTGCAATATTAAAGCATTGGTTTATATTGGTCAGGTAGGGTATTATATATTTTTATAATAATATTTCCAATTGTTTTCTAACATTGCTATATTATAGCAGTACCTGTGATAAGAACTACATGAGGACAGAATAAAAGGAAGATCTGCATCATTCAGATGCCGCAATGAGGGAAGCAATATCTTTATTTAATCCCCTTGATTTATAGCTATGATTTTTAAAATTTTTTGCTGGGCTGATTACGAGAGTATCTGTCTACTTCAGTCATTAACTCCTTTAGATGCATAAAGATGCATCAGGATACTTCAGATGTGTGCTTTAGATGTATAAAGCAACAAGATATGCCGCTCTGAACACAATGAGCCTCTGATCAATATTTAAAAAATATAGCTCAGCATAACAAAAATGGCAGCATGCTGACTAATGAGCCCAAGAGTGCTCAATTTCTCTAAATACTGTACTTACTAATTAATTTGTTTAGCAAGCCTTCAGGTTTAGAAGCAGTGGATTCTGAAAGTGACTAGGTCATTTGTTTAACTTTGCAGCTCCTTTCCATTATTGTTACAATTCCAGTTGAAGCATTAATAAAGTTAGGAGTTAGAACCCCTTTCCTGCTGTCTTTGATCTGGAAATCTCAGCCTTTTTCCCCACAAAAAGCACCACTTAGTCCATTTAAATTCCTGATTGTGTATCTCTAGAGCTCTTTGAGGATCAGAGATGCTACAGCTGAAAATCATCAGAACATGTCTAACCAGAGAAAAGATGCTTTAGTCATGTAATTTAAACATAATGATGGTCCACTCTTCAGCCCTGTACACTTTCTTAGGGGAACACTTTTTGCAGCAAGAGGTTTATAGCTAAATTAGACAATATTGTCCAGGTGCACAAGTATCCCTGTTTAGCTTTGCTAGGAACACTAAGATTTTGGCAGTGGGCAGTCTATATGTTTTGAGCTGTAGGCAACAGATATTCCTATTTCTCCTGTCCTGGACTCTTCTAAATATCTATTAAGCATTGCAACTAGTTGCCAAGTTCTATAATAGTAAGTAATGTTGGGAAACAGGTCTCAGAGCCACTGCATTCTTTACGGCAGCTAAAAGCTTAATTTAAAATTAACAGCATGAAAAAGAAGCATTGTTTTAATAGAAAATGTAATTTTATACTGAGTTGGTGGTCATTTAAAAATGGAGTTTCATAAAGAAAAAAGTGTCAAGGTCTAAAAAGAAATAAAATTTATAAATGAGGCTTGCACACCAAATTGATCTTCGTTAAGCAGTTGCAAATTCAAGCTGCGTATGAGCTTTATGTATCCTGTGTAGTTGCAGAGTGAAATCAATCATTATTCACTTGCCTAAATCAAAATTCTAATTAGCATGATTAGCAGCAAAAAAAGTAGAAAGTGTATGCTGGGTTTAGGGTTTTGTGTCAGAGTAATGACACCACTACTGTACCTGCCTTAGTTTTCCTGTGTCAGAGCCAGGTGATGGGGCTACGCTAGCCAAAGCACCTCTCTGCATCAAATGATAGCTTGACCCTTTCTTTAACTATGTGTGGGAAATTTGTCATCCTCACTATTTTTTCTATAATATTCCCAAGCTTTATTTCTTATTTCCAAAGGTTCTGTTTCAGACACAATGTCACCAGAAATGTTTTTCTAATTACCTTTCCGCTAACCCAGTTAATAGGCTGATGAGATTCAAATAACAACTGAAGATTTCTAAAAGAAATCGAATTAACCAACCATTTATAATTGATTTTTTCTAACTTTTTTCAATTTTTATTTCCTGTATCTGTTTCATTAAAACCACAATATGAATAATTTTTTAGAAGGTGAAAAATGAAACCTGGTTTTCGTGGTCTTTAATCTGATGTGTTCAAAATGTAACCCTAAATTTCTGTTTAGGAGTGTTTGGCTTTAACTTGTTGGCATGCATTTTCAGTTCCAGTTTACTGAATGTGATCTTCAAGTTCCTTTAATTATGGATGTGAAGTAGGAGGAATATCAGATATTACTTATCTTACTTGCTGAAGGTTCCATTTTTCCTGAACAAACTGTGAACAAAGAGTTTCCCATAGGAGAGCCTGATGTGGAATTCCTTGAGAATTTCAGATTTAAACCTGTAAGCTGTGCTGCCCGCAAAATGAAATAATGAGGAGTCTTTATTCCATCATGGAAGTTACTTCCTGAAAAAAAGATACAGAGTTTTATGTTCTCATGTGGTGTTACTTCATTAATTCCTTAAGTTAGGCCAACAAAAACAAAAAAAAAGTGTCACAAGTGGCTATAACCAAGGAGCATGTAAAAAGTAAATTAGGGATCATCCAGATAAGAAAGTGTTGCTAACTTCTTCATAATTAAGGATATAGCCTCCAGTTCTAGTCTCAGAAGCAGATTTCAGTGTTTTTTTCAGTCATTTGTTACTCCCCATCTCTGGAGTCATTGTAGAACAAACAAGAGCAATAGGAGAAAATTAACTACTTTTTTTTTTTTTTTCTGAAGACAAAGCACTGCTGTAAATAAAGCCTAACTGGGAACTTTGTAATTCTGATGGAAATGTGCTTTCTGACTTTTGAGAGGGATCATAGAGCCTTACCTTATTAATAGGTTGCCTATCAACGTATATAGTTGAATTTTTGTTTCTCTTCTTTTCATCCTAGCTTGGACGTAAACTTCTTTAGCACTGATTAAATTGTATGCACACAACTAAAAACATAAACTTCAGAAGTGTCTGAAACAACTGAAATGAGAGAGATGAAGGCTTGACTTAGAAAGCAGAAGAGCTATAATATTTAAGGTTTATTTGGGAAGAAAACTAAACTTCTTCAGTTTAGTTGGTGATTGTGGAGTCATTGACATATGGTGCTCAGAATCATGCCTGCCAGAATGCCATACCACAAGTGCCATGCTTATCTCTAGTGCTCTGCAGATGAAAAGGACAAATTCAATCTCATTATTATGTTCTCTACTTGAGAAGACTGTGCATTCTTTAGTCATGCATATGAATTTAGTGCATGTAAAAACTTTTCTTGAACAGGTCATACAGGCAACTGTGTCCACCCTGATACTTTTCTATACATAGCTATATTGTTGTGAGTATTAAATTTGTGAGGTCTTTAAAACTTAGGTATGGTAAAATAATTTTTATATTAGCTTTATTATTTTTATTATTTAATAATATTTTATTTTTACTGTGTTATAGTACTTGACAACTGTAATACAAGTGTGCACATAATCCATCAGCATCTCTAATTTTCACTTTATTAATTTTATTAGACAAGTCTCACTGAAATAGAAGTTTGCTACAGTTCTTCACATCTTTCTTTTCCCCTCTTCAAAAAGAATGTTGTTCATATGTAAGGATTTCCCTGGTAGATAATCTTTTTTATTTCCAGTAAAAAATGGGAGAGATGGAATGGATATACTGTATAAATCTACATAAATATTATGATATCTTCAAGTGTGTGCTGGTGCATTAGCCATTCTTTCTATTGTATTCACCATCCAGAGACCTTGCCTAATTCATTGCACAGGATGATTTAAAAAAAGGTACTCCAGACAAAGAAAGTCTGAGATATTTTTTTGAATGCTTGCCTTTGCAACTGAAAAAACTTTTGGGGAGAGTCATGTATTTTAGATGTAAAGCATACTTTTTTTTTTCCCGGTACTATTAGAAAGTTTAGACTCTTGTCAGTGAGTACTCAGAACTCCTAGTGAAAACAGCTGGAGAATCTGTACATGGGGGGAAACAGACTACCCAGTTGAGCTCAGCAGTGCATCTGAAAAAGGAGGATGCTTCCCTAGGCCTTTTAGACCTGTTTGGTTTGTTTTTTTTTTCCCTGGTAGAAATCTAAAGAGGAAGGATGTAAAAGACTACATACTCCATATGCCAGTGCTCTTGCTGCCATTTGCATAGTTTACACTCCCTCCTTTCCAAAAGAAACAGGTAGGCATTTATAATATGACCATTGTTTTGTTTTCTTTAAACTTTATATTGTTTATGTAAGTTAAAAGGAGAATTGATTAACTTTTCTATTTTTTCCTCCCACAACTTTGGAGAGATGGGCTTGGTCTCCTTTGATGTACTCTTACTCTCCTCCCTCTGCATTTAATTGATATTTCTGTATTTCCTTGCTCTTGTAGTTCTGTCCTTGCAAGCTTCAGTAGCCTCATCATCTTTGGTTCTGCTAAAGACCTCACAGGAAACACTGAAAAAACAATTCTTCTTGGAAATAGCTCTGCCAACATCTCACTGGTTTCATTTGCATCAACACATCATTTTTTTGTTTCTCTTGTTGCTGACTCACCCTGTCCTTCCATGCCCCAGATACATACAGTGGTTTCCTGATGCCCTCTTGTCATCCTGTCTTCCAGATTGGTGTTCTAGTTAGAAATTAGTCCTTGTCCTTGTGTCCCCTAGCTCAATTCCCACTCTGTCCTGAGGCAGTGATTCAGTAGCTCGTTCTGCTTAAGTTGATTCTCTTCCTGATTTTTGCCCCTACAGCAGTTGATGGGGTTGCATGATTAAACAGGTAGATTACTGATCTGGTTTTAAAATATTTTGCCTTCCCAGGGAGGCTCATTGTTGATCTGGGAGTTATAACCTGGTTCCCTGGAGATCTCTGCAGTGAGTTGTGCTTTACCATTACTAATAAGTATCAAACAAGTGTTGAGGGGATGGGAATATGGGTAGGATCACAGGAGGCAGGAGCTTCCTGGGAAAGTCACTGTTGGACTATTTTCCTTATGCAACAGTGGTCTATTTTCTTTGTCTTCTCTCTCTCACAGATCTTTAATGTAATGATTACATTTAGCCAACTTTCTAAAAATTAAAGGCCCTTTCAGCTTTTTCTTTTTTTTTGGTTTTGAGTGATCTCCACCAGTCAGTATTAACTAGGCCCTCCAGGACAGGAGAGTGAGAACAAGCCGCGCTTACGCCTCCTTCATTTTGAAGGAGTTGAACTGCTTCCAGCAATTAAAGGTAATTTGAAGTTTTCTGGGAAGTGGAAAAAAAATTGGAGAAAGTAATAATAGCCCCTCTTATTTCCCAGCCCTTCAGGGATCGAGCTGTTACACTGACAGCTTTCTTTTTTAATTTTCTATGACCCCCAAGGGATTTATGACCCTCACTTAGAGAAAACAGTACTAACCCCGTGCCCTTCCTGGTCTCAAATGTCACCTTTCTATGAAAACAAAAGTGTCATGTGCTTTTTCCTTATGACTCTTCTCTTTTGGAACACCACCATTCTTAAGAGAAATGCAGCATGCAGTATTGATATTACTAGGAGAGTTATGACAAGAATGTGGAGCTACACACAAAGCATGTTAAGCACTTCGAGTTAGCCAGGCAAAAGAAAACAGGAGGTGGAAGCTCAGCACGTATCATCCACTTGAATGGAACCTCAGGGCCTGGGGATGGCAAGGGGTGACATAAAGATAGCATCTTCTTGCAGGGTATTTGCTCATAGTTGGTCTTTGCTGTCTCTTTTGCTGCCAGATATAGGTGTTTTATAAAATTATGCCAAAACAGTGTTGCTATAGGAAGAGCTGGCTCCTGTTCTACTGGAAGCATTATGACTTGTCAGGGGTTGTGTCTCTGGTGAGGCTGGTGTAAGGTGCAGGAAGGAAGTTGTTGAGCTGGCTTTCCAAGGCAGAGTGTGTGACCCCATCGCTTACATGGCATGGGTATTCTTCCCCACCAGTCATCAAAGAAGACTGCAGTTTCTCCTTTTATCTTTTTTATTTCTTTATTTATTAATTAACTGGCCAGCAACAGGAAAGTTTCCTTCCCCTTTCCTGCCTCGCAGTCATCCACAGACAGGCAAATTTTGTGTCTTTATTTTCATTGTTCTGCATTTCATCAACAGAACAACCCTGGTTTTCACTTTAGACCTGTGTTCGTTTCTAACACTTTACTAATCCACCTCAACATGATGGCAACATGTCAGTAATGACCATTAGATCCATGATTTTGTTGCTAGTGCAGTGCATCAGCTGCTGTGGAGGTTTTTTGCCTTTTATCTTTCTCACTGGTGCCATGATTTTTGGCTGTTTAATGGTTACTTTGCTATTGAACTCCACAGGGGAAAATATCCCTAAACATTTCTCCAATCTCATGCAGAGAAATCTGAGAGCTCTTCTCCCTATGTTCTCAGCAGGAGCTTCCTGCTTGTTTTTTGTGTTTCTGCTACTACACACACATACTTAGGTTTGACTCCTTTGGTAAAAGCTAACCTAATGAGCTATCACAGAGAGCAGCTAATGACAGCACAGCCTCATCCCCTTCCCCTATATAATTTTTCTTATTTACTTGTGAAGTCTTTCTGCACCATATGAGCAATTTGCTAATCTCAGACTTTTAAATTAATCATTAATGTTTGGCTATTACTTTGAGTATTTGAGATCTTCATGGCCTTATGCTGTCCATACATTTGTTGTGTCCATGTACTTAAATATAGTGTTATAAGTTATTAATTGGTAAACAGCCACTGAAAATTTACTACACACACAGGTTGATCTATAGAGTACTATTGTCCAGGGCAATAGCCATTCCATCTCATTAAAGTCATCTTATTTTCTAAGGCATCACTTATTTGGGGAACAGTGGGTCAAACCCACTGAGGGCCATAGACCTAAAATGTATCTTTAAATTCTTTCTCAGTATCTCTCTGGAGCTGATCCAAACTGCTTGTATCTCAAATGGGTTTGCTGTTATTGCTTATCACAGTAAATGATACCCATCAGAAATTCTAAGCTGTTTCCAGTGCTGCAAGACAGCCCTCAATATCAGAGTATGGGCTTGGAATGAAGAAACAAAATGAGGTATATTCACTTATTTATTTTCAGGTTTGTAGCAAGGTAAAAATTGATACTTACATGATATGACTATGATTTGATAGGACTTTTTAACTGCCTGCTTCAGTCATGCAGTATATAACTTCACCTTTCTAGAGGACAGGACTGATTATTCTTCTCTTATGTTTTACTTCCTGATCTTCTTTCTATCATATTGTTTAGTCACATCTTATGTTGTTATGGTTTTAACCCCAGATAACAATTAAGCAGCACACAGCTGCTTGCACACTCCCCATGCCCCAGGGAGGTGATGGAAAAAATCAGAAAGGTAAAAGTAAAAAAAGTTGTGGCTTGAGATAAGAACATAATGGCGATAATACTAAATATATATATATATAATTACAAAGAAAATAACAGCAAGAGAGAGAAAGAAAAACAAGTGATGCAAATGAGAAAAAGTTGCTCACCACCTGCTGATTAAAGCTCAGGATTCTGTAGTTGTTCAGGGCTGAAGTTTCAAAACACTGGAGGTGGAGGTGCCCACCAGTGTGGGCATTTGCCATTACTATCCCACACACTCTGCCATGCACAGCAGCCTCGGGGCAGGACTCGGGGCAGGTGGTATTTTTAAATAGTTGTTTAACCCTGAACCGGACTTGAACTAGTTTCAAGAGACAATAGCAATAGAAGCATACTGGTATGAACATCCCAAGGATGTTTAAAATTCTCAAGAGCTGTTTTAACTAGACTAGAGGAAAAGGAGAAGGGAAAGGAGTGGGGAATGTGTTCCCTTTTTTTCTCCTCCATAGATTGGCACTCTGAGGAGAAAATATAAAGAGTGTAATTATTAATAGTTCCCGTGAGATGGCTCCTGATGTATGGAGATGATAGCAATGCTGAGTACAGATACCAGATTAGTCTCACAATCAGTGATTTTATCATATCATAGGCCAGTGTTACACATTACAACAAAATGGTGACCTTCATCCAGCTCTCAGAGGTGATAAACAGCACCACAGGGAATATACACTCCAAGTGTATATTACCACAACTCTCCAAACAAAACAACACTGTGGCCAGTGACTATTAAACAAACACAATGAATGCTCAGAACAAATTCACTTTAACACAGTTTGGTCTGATCTGTTGTCTCTACCCTTCGAGCCCCATGTTGGTCACCACAAATGGATGGTTGGGGTTTAACACCGGCTGGCAACTGAGCACCATTTGGCTGCTGGCTCACTTTCCCCACCCCAGAATCATAAGGGTAAACGTGGGAAAACTTGTGGGTTGAGATAAGAGAAGTTTAATAATTGAAATAAAGTTTTAAAAGTATAATGAAGAGGGAAAATAACAAAAAGAGAGAAGAATAAGCCCCAAGGAAAACATGTGATGCAAATTAAAAACAATAGCTCACTACCTGCTGACCTGCTCATCTCTGAGCAGCAATTGCTGATGCCCAGCCAACTGCCCCCAGTTTATATACTGAGCATGACATCATACTGTATGGAATTTACCTTTGGCCAGTTTGGGTCACCTGCCCTGACTTTGCCCTCTCCCAGCTTCTTGCACACCCTCAGTGTTCTCACTGGCAGGGTACTACAAGCTGATAGTCCTTGATTTATTGTAAACTTTACTTAGCAACAAGTAAAGCTTCAGTGTGTTATCAACATTATTCTTATCCTAAATCCAAAACATGGCATGATGCCAGCTACTAGGAAGAAAATAAACTCTATCCAAGCCAAAACCAGGACATGTTTAAATAACAAATTAACTGGAAAATTAATTTCTGCTGTTACAATTCATATGATTTGGAAGGTGTACGGATATAACTTTGAGGCACCAGGATAAAACCCCAAGAACATCAAACAGAAAGATTAAACCTTAGACCAAAATCAATTCCTGCAAGGCATTGTGCAACTCAAGCACATTCCTCACCTCTGGACAACAGTTCATGTGCCAGTTCATTAAATATTGAATTTTTATCAGCCTCGGAGCATTCAAAGAACTTTTGTTGTACCATTACAATTAAGAACATCTGATAATATGAGGGTCTAAGTATTCTTATGTTTCCAGACAATGAGGCATTTGGGTGATCAGTGCTTTGCAAAATTCAGAGCCCTAGCTTTTAATGCTGCATTCCATAACTTTTTGTGTCTGAAGGCCCAAATATTTGGTGTAATATATATATATAAGATGATAAATTGGCTGAGTTTTGAAATGAAGTTTGTAGAAAATTATTTTGTCTTACCTTATGCATCCATTCTCTCTTGTCATAGTGCCTGTTGCTTTCTGAGCTTCTAAAGCACCTTGAAGTGTCCTTAATTGACAAGTTAATCAGTCGTGCTGCTTTATTCATGACTCTCAGGTACAAGGAGTTGACCATGAAGGAGCTTGATCATCTAAGACAAATGATGAGAAAGTAAGAGGTAATAGTAAAAATACTGTAGTTTACCTTCTTTCTACTGAATGAAAGAATTAAAACAAATATGGAGACTGCTTGGTTTGGTATTGGTGGCTTAACAGTAGTGTGCTCTAAAGCCAGAGAGTACAAGTTTCTGAAGTGGAACTCTGGAGATGGTGATGAGAGTTAAATGGACAGTGGTCACTTCAGAGCTGCAAGTGATCAATGGTGAATATCCAGAACCGAATAGAGGGGAAAGCCTGCAAGAAAACAAAATGAGCATCTATACCATTTCTTAAAGGGCTCTCTGATAATCCAGGTTTAGACATGTTAAATTTTAAAATTTTAACTGCTCACTTAAGTGATATATGCAGTGTGAAAGATGCAATTACAAGCCTAGCTACACAAAAATACATGCTGCAGACAGGTATTTAAAATGACAGTGGTACATACAAGAAATCTGACAAGTTGTGAAAATTGCAACTATATCGCTTCTTCCATGATATTCCAGGAACCATGTTAAAAGGAAATAGCACTAATCCTAATGAAACATGACCTTTCCACTGTGCCAAACTACTATAAACTGAATCTGACTGGCTACTGCACTGGTGACATTTTCTAATCCAATTTAATGGATTCCCGCACTTGCCGAGGCAGCTGTTGAAACCTCCCATTGATTGCAACCTATGTCATCTTCTCATCTGCCTGTTTTACATTTCAATTATCATCTCCTCCTCATTTTGCCTCTTCTGATCAGGTGGGTATCTTGCAAAATTCTACTATCAAAATAATCCCAATATTGCAAGTAATTTCCTGTAATGATTCTTTGCCACCTCCAGTTCACATTAGGCTCTTGTCTCAGTTAATAACTAAATCGCACTTCACAGATAAAACTTGTTATTTACTCTCCAATTTTTCAGACTTAGTTTGTTCATTGCTTCTCACTGAGTTTTGATTCTTTCCTGCAATTTCATTTCAATGTATGATGGCCAAAAACCCTCCCCCAGGAACATACACTTTTCCTTACTATATTCTTCATTAAAAAAAAAAAGTTGAAGTCTCAGCTCTTAGTTTTTGAGAGAATTATGACTAAGTTTTTCTTTTATCACTGTTTTATATTAAACACTTTTGTGTATATCACTTAAGTTGTCCATGCCTAAGTTTAATGGTCTTTAAAATTAATACTGTACTACTTAATTCACTGGATTATTGTGATCTAATTAATGAATCTTTTGAAAAATCCTTTGAAGTTCTCATTTGTAAGGTGCTTTATAAATATGTAATACTCATAGCTATAAATTTATTTCCTGGATTTCTGCCTAATATCTTACAGATTTGGGACTTTTTAGTTTATTCTCCCTACACAAAATCCTTCATTTTGTGGGTCATAACCAAGTTATTTCACATCTCGGCTTTACCATTAAGTAATGATTGTTTCTTGTGCATATATGTGCCAATGAGAATTTTGAAGATTCTTTATTCATATTCCATATGAACCATTGGAGTCCTTAATTATTAAAAAAAAATAAAGAAAAGCCTTTTTTAAAACTTATTATTTTTCTTTCAGTTCTGTTGACAGTTTAGAAGCATGCAGTGCAAATATGCCATTTACAGGTGAGGCACACTTTCCAGAGAGTCTTCAATGTGCCAAAACATGTGGAGGATTATTTACTAATACTTTTTGGTACCATGAAATATTTTAAGTGTGTACAAAAATCCCAACTAATTTTTTTACTATAGTTCCATGCTTTTTGATGGGGTAAAAAACCACATACCATGAGTGCTGTATGTGTGCCTTATATCTCTGAAACACACCAAAATCTAGGAAAACCATGTAACAGGGCAAAACACAGAATTGTGGCAGGAACTACTGAACAACATTTAAATCCAAATGTAATTGCCAATGTAATCTTAGACTGAAGTAACCTGTTTTTCAACAGGTTCCTGAATTTGAAGGCATCATTCCTTTTCTGCTCAGTGTTATAGGTTGCTTAAATGTCTTAAGCGAAGAATTATCCATTTCTGTCTCATTCTATACTAAAATATACTCCAGTTTTCTTCATAACATGAATCTACCTTCACAATTTAGGAAAAACATGCCATTTTCAAGTGCCTGTAAGATCAGGAGGCATCCTTTCCTGTGTTAGAGCAAAATACTCCATTTTATTTATATCTTATTTACTTTCATCTTGCCATAATTTGAAATGATTCCATTGTCAAGATCACAAGAGTGAAGAAACAGTGCAATTTAACAGCTGAAGTGCCTTTTCAGAAAATTGCCAAAGTTACTGGCATCATTCACAACTTGTGTGGCACCATTATATCTAATGTAAGATGACTAACTTCATTAAGACTGAGATATTAGCTGTGGGAGGAGCAGCCAACTGGGGCTATAGTTCTGTACCTAAATGTTACTTAATCATTTCTATTTGTCAGTCACAAAAGGTTTGCTCCAGAATTAAAGAGCATTTACTTTTCTCTACAAATATAGACATCACCAATTGCTGTGAGTCTGTGAAACTAAAAGAGCACAAGAGGCAGAAAGTTTGTAATATATGTGAGAATGATATTAGAATTATTTGAGTTGAGGGAATAAGATGGGGAAAACATTAATTGACTGTCAGAGAGCAATGCTGGTAATACTGTGATGAGAATTACATATCTCTCACACTCCTTTACAAATATTGGAAACAGTGTTTGCAAACTTTAATTAAATCCTCACTGCTCCACTTAGAGTTAACTTTTTTAACCCTGTTGTAACAAAAAGCTGCATAGTAGTTTATCTTTTCTAGAATTAGAAAGTGTCTCCTAATTTGTAAATGAAAAGCAAGCAGGAGCACGGCCTTTTTTCTATATTTATATTGAAATTATTATTGCTTATGTAATAACTGAGGTTAGGTTTACATCATAATCAGCATAATTATGAAGTCATAAAGTCTAAAATTTAAGATATCTTTTATAAAAGAGAATAACTTTTCAAATCTAGCTTTTTATTCTTTAGCAATATAGTTTGCACTCACAAGTGGCTACCTGCAGGTGTAATGCAGGTTTATAGTAGAAATATTATTATAAGCTATATGTGACATGAAGTTCACCCAGTAGTTTCACATGCTGTTGTTACCTTTTTTGTTGAAAGAATATAAGCAATAGTACGTTTTTTTTAATATTCTCAGTTTGTTTACTTCTCAAATTACAGGAAAATAAGACTTTTCTTTCTTTCCCCTTTCCCTTTCCTTTTCCCCTTTCCCTTAAAGGGTTGATATAGCAACATCTGCAACGGACACTAATGACTGGGCCTAGGCATAGAAATCTGATTTGAAATTCCTGTCCCTGGTTAATTCTGTGAAAGCTCATAGGGATCGAGAGACATTAGATTTACTGTATGCTGTACCTTGGTCTTCTACATTTCTTGCTTTCAATAGCTCTACATTAAACACAACAACTGTACAAAGAATTTTTTAAAATGGGAAAAGATCTTTAAGATATAATAGGTATTTAAAAATAGAGAGCATGAGGAAATGCCATGTGTGTAGCAGTTTAATTCCTAAGCTTTTTGCTCTGTTTTTATTATTCTCCATAGTTAAAAATTAACAGAGTCAGTGCCACTTCAGCAAAGTCATTCGTATCATCTCACCAGCCTACATGGAATTAAGGAGGGATGAAGTTCATCTCTTTAACTGAGCAGGAGATAACAATGCAGCATGACACAGAAATGATTGAATTTGCCGGCAGAGTTTGTGCAACGCTTGCTAATTTACAAGGGCGTTTTCAAGGGATTCAGTGGTGGGGATTCCTTGGGGGCAGCTCACTTGAGGCACTGAAACTGAATCAATGTTTAAATGCTTTTACTTTTAGAGTGGTTTAGAAAAATTGTAAGTAAATAGATGCTTTCATAATTAATACAGTAAGTGCAAAACATGCAAGGATCATTTGCTTTTCAAAGGGAGAGAAAGCAGCGTTCTCCTTTGGCTGGGCATCTTGCACTGTGTTTGTTAGAACTGTTAGAAATATAAAATGCAGGTTGCTAGATTAAAACAGGAGCAGTTACTCACTGATCTGGATGAATCCACTCCCTCTTTAGTAGATAATGCATCTGCTGTGAAGGAAATACAGTCAAGTGGAAGAGGTCCGAATTCTTCTCTCTGCTCTGCCACTGGTATGCCTGGGCCCAAGGCATCCCACCTTTCCCTACTTTGGTTCCCCTGGGGCTAGAAACAGGAAAGGCAATGACCCATTTCAAAAGAACATCCAAGTACTTAATTTTCAAGACACAGCGTGTTATTTCCACCCTGTAAGTTATATTTCCACCCTACAGGAACTCTTATAGGTATTTCATAACATCCCCTGTATGTTCTAAAATATGACTTGTTTTGCTGCAGTGCCAACATTTCAGTAGAAGAACATAAGGGTGATTGCTTGGCTCCTCCTTTTGTACTCTCTCTGTGTATTCACAAAGAGGGACAGGTGGCTAGACATTTCCCATGTTGATGCAATAAATACCTGCACTCACTTGATTGCTGTAAAACCTAATAAAGCAGGAATTTTGGGGCTAGATATCTCTTTTTGTAACAGGAAGGAAAGTGACATTTGGCAAGCACACAGAGTGGGAGGGCAAGATAAATAACACAATTCTAAAAACCTCTAGGGAGATGGAAACCCCAAAATGGGAATCCTTTGTCATCAAAATGAGGAAAAAATATTTTTTTTTTCTTGGGTTTCTTTCCAGCAAGCTCTTGGGATTTTCAGCATTGCAAAAGGCAATTCTGGAATAAGTAAAGTTGGCAGTTGCTTAAAGGAGCACCCTGGTGAAGGCAGAGAAACAGTGTTGCTTCCTTTGTCTCATTTATATATAGCAAAACATTAGGAAGTGAAGCCTTCTTAAGACTTCAGAGCTTTATGGATTTAACTCCTTCCTCAAATCTGTGTTCCTGACTCCATCCAGTAGATTTTGAAATTGTTAGCTGTGCTAAACTTTTGGAACAGCAGGAAATTCCTGTCTCTGAACTAATGCATCTCTTTGCTAGGCTTCCATTACCTAGACAAAGGCTGAAAATGTTTTGGACGTTTTCTCCACATACCTTTGAGTGCAAGGTGGGCTTTTTTTCAACTTCAGAAGTTATTCAATTAATTTCCTTGTAACTGAAATGTAAAACTAAAGAATGGAAAGGACTGCTGCAAATTGAGTAGCACTGATGATTAATAGCTTGCTGTCTCTGAAAAATGCAAGTCAGATAAGAAATTTCTTTGGTAAAATGGAATTTCATATTTTAATTCGTATATCTATAGACACATACATCATGGACACATACATACATGTATGCTCTCTTCCTAATATATATATATATATATATATATATATGCAATTTCCATGGAAGTTTTTGTTTGAATGCTGAAATGCTTTCATTGAAACAAGTTACGTTATGCTTTTGCTCTAATAGCCTCTGGAGCATATGAAATGACATGAATTTGGTAGAAGACCCAGATTCTGTGACTAGATACTCCCACAATGGTTGAAATTCAAATCAGAGTATATTGGTTATGTTTGGGATGCTTTTAGTGTCTTGAACTGATCTCAGAAAGAAGTTGGTTTAAAATCAGCTGATACTTCCCACACAGAGCAATTGTCACACTTGAGTGCATGATTAAAGGTAGAATATCTGATGTCTGGCTTGACTGCAAAGTCTGTGTAAAAACAGAGGCTTTTAAATTTTCTTCCCACCTATTCTTACCTCGTATTCACGTGGATGTGAATTTCATTTGACTGTTACTTTGGAACCTATTTTTATTTAGTTTGAATTTATAAAAGTATATTATCTGTTACAGTTTTCTAAGAGGCACAGTTTGAGCTCCATCCTACTTTGAATTATGGGAATACTTCCATATTAATTATTACTGGAGATCTTTAACTGTACCCAGACAAATGGATGCATAATCACCTCTCTGACAGAAGATATATCTCTAATTGGAGGTTATTGCTACATATCTTTCATAATAATTAGAAGTTTGCAAGAAACTCAACCAATTAGTGGAAATGTGGCAAGCTCTGTGCAAACAGCATTAGCAGCTAGTTTCTTCCATGTTGGAGATGCCATCCTACAAAGTAAAGAAGAAGCTATGCTGGGCTGCAGGGCAATCTGCACCGCAGCAGTGCACATTTGGTCACTAACCAGGAATGACACCAGGCAGAGCCATGCCTTAGAGTTTTTATTCACATCATTAAACCACTGGAGTTTTGCCCACAAGTTAGAGCAGAAGACTTTGGGTCATAGTAGTCCTCCTGATTTATTGCATGGCATTAAACAAATCATTTTGCCTCTGTCCTTGTTCTTAAGGTGAATTTTGGAGTAAGGTCATTTCAGGTTTACCATTATGATTTGGACTTCCAGATGTTAGTGCAATATATGTAGTAATTGTAATGAAAATAATATAGTTCACCTTTGCATAAGAAACATTTGAGTGAGAAGTATATATTATCCTTGGTTGAATAGATTAGTCTGGAATTGGTAGGACCAATTGTTTATTGCTCAGATAGACCAAAGCATATATTTCCTTTAGCTCCAACTCCTCTTATCAATAATAGAGTATTAAATCTGTTCTCATGGATGCAGTCACTATCTTTGTCTTGTACTATGAGTATGGAAAAGGTTCTTTTCATGTGGGAAATACAGTAGCTTCACACATCTTCTTTTCTTTTTGAATGTCATAGACATTAGAAGATGTGTGGTCAGCTGCTTGTTTGTATTTTCAGATAGAACTTAAAGAAAAATAAAATGCTACTGGCTGTACAGTTAAGAGAGAGCATAAGGTGGTCTTGTGTATACCTTATATTGAGTATAATTTCTTTTTAACAACAGAAACAAGGTGAGGTGTTATTGAACACTAGAGTAATAACAGATCTATGTGTCTGTGAAAGACAACCAGGCTGGTGAAAGGCCTGGAGAACAAACCTTATGAGGAGCAGCTGAAGGAGCTGGGGGGGTGGTTAGTCTGGAGAAGAGGAGGCTGAGGGGAGACCTTCTTCCTGCCTAGAATGACCTGACAGGAGGTTGTAGAGAGGTGGGTGATGGTCCCTTCTGCCAAATGACAGCTGATAGGACAAGGGGAAATGGCCTCAAGCTGCACCAAAGCAGGTTCAGATTAGATGTTAGGAAGAAATTCTTCAGGCTGCCCTGGGAGGTGGTTGAGTCACCACCCCTGGGTGTATTTAAAAGACAGGTGCTCAGGGATATGGTTTAGGAGAAGACAGGTACGGTTGGACTCGATCTTAATGGTCTTTTCCAACCTTATGATTCTGTGTCTTTGACTATGGAACTGTGAACACCATTCACTTGGATAATTCAGTGTAGATTTTACACTAGCCTCATGTGTACTGAGTCAAGACTGTAGGAGCCAAGCAGGCCTGGCAGGAGCTGTCATGTAAAACAGAGCTGATTGGTGAAATGCAGGCACTTTCAAACCGTGGTCTTACATATTCAGGGCAATGGAAGATATGCAGCCAGTTGCCTCCTCTGGGCTCCTTTGAAAATCTTAGCTCTACTGTAATTAAGCAATATAGTGAATTCTTGTGGCCTTGATAGAGTCTCATGTACCTAGCTGACAGTTTCACTGTTTCTGCATTATGTTTCTACTTTGATTAGGCCCAGATACATTTAATTAGCAGGTCGTTTGATCAATTAGATAATGAACCTTATAGTCACCTTCTTGCTTAGATGTGCTTTGAACAACATTTTTAATCTCAGTGACAGGTCCTCTAGAAAGAAAAAGAAAGAAACCAATGTAATTAAGATGAGAGTGCACAAAAATGCCAATGTGAATCTGCAGCATAAAACTTAAAAAAAAAAATTGAAATCTGAAACACTGAAGACATGGAGTTCAGTGTACGTAAACTGAGATTATTCATTGCCTTGTAATTTCTTTATATCTCAGTCTATGACAAATAGGAGAAGGATATTTGAAAGCATTTGATGTTGAATTGTCTTTGCTCCCACTTCATTGATTTCTCTGGCACCAGAATTATTATTCAGCTAACGCTGAGTGGAAATTCAATGTTGTTTAGTGCCTATGTGGTACTGTTGTAAAATGCTCATAAGTCTTTAATGAATAGCAGCAAGTAAAAAAAACCAAAAAAAAAACCAAAAAAAAGAAAACACAAAACAAAGAAATCCAAACAAGACATATTAGAAAACACTTATTAGGAAAATTCTTAAAAGTTGGGATAGAAATAACCATATCCTAAGCTGCATCAAAACCAGTGTGACCAGCAGGTCAGACAAGGTGATTTTGCTACTCTTCTCAACTCTGGTGACACCCCACCTGGAGTACTGCAGAGAAGCTACAGGAAATATGGAGAGTGTAGTAATAGGACAAGGGGAATGCATTTAAAGTGAAAAAGGGTATGTTTAGGTTAAAATGAGGAGAAAAAAAAATTCTTCCCTGTGAGGGTGGTGAGGCCCTGGCAAGGGTTGCCCAGAGAAGCTGTGGCTGCCCCCTCCCTGGAGTTCATGGCCAGGCTGGATGGGGCTTTGGGCAACCTGGGCTAGTGGAGGGTGTCCCTGCCTGTGTCAGGGGTTGGATCTAGATGATTGTTATGGTCCCTTCCAACCCAAACCATTCTGTTATNGCTTTAGGCAACCTGGGCTAGTGGAGGGTGTCCCTGCCCATGTCAGGGGTTGGATCTAGATGATTGTTATGGTCCCTTCCTACCCAAACCATTCTGTTATTCTGTAAGTTCCCCTTTAAACAATCAGAAATTGCCCCAACCTTCACAGAATCACAGAACGTCAGGAGTTGGAAGGGACCTCGAAAGATCATCTAGTCCAACCCCCCTGCTGGAACACTTGTTGAGTTAGTGCAACTGGGAACAAGGATGTGTCAAGATTAATCTTAGTTTATAAAATTATGAGAAGACCACATTATGGCATGCAATAAATAAAAAAAAAGAAAATGTGAACTCATTTGAGGGGCTAGCTTATATCCCCAGCTTCAGGTTTTACTCTGCTTCAGTGTATGTGCTCTGTAATTTCAGTTGTTGGGCAATCTAGAGGATGTTCTCCTATACTGAATCTTGGGTTATAAGTAAAGAATTAGTATTTAGGGTAAAATAAGTTGTAACCTCAAATAACATATGTTTTCTAGTAGCTACAGTCACTAAATCATGGATTCAAACACAAATTACCCTGCTGCCATATAAACTTTGGACAAATGCATAAACAAGGGTCAAAGAAAACATTTTTTTCAGCTGGTTACAGTGATTTAAGAGGTGAACTTAATCCAGGATACCTGAGAATGAGAAACAGTTACTTGTCTGTGTACACACCGTGAAGAGGTGTGTGTGAATGTGTTCAAATAAGTGTGTCTATATAGCACTGTCATTTCAAATTGTTCTATTCTTTGTGTTTTCTTGTTGTGATGGTTAACTTCAAAACATGTTTTCTGGAGGAAGGAGTCCACTCTTTGCTATTTGTCTTCTTATTTTACTGTGTAGCATTGATAGAATGTCAGCTGTTCAACAACAGGAAAATAAATTGTTTCTGCCTGCACTAGTGGTGAATAGTGTGGAATCCTATTATTACTTAGATTTTTTTTTTGTACTATGGTAGTGAATGGTGTATTATCTGTTAGAGTTCCACTGGAGACACTTGATAGAGTTTTTCTTTCAGGCTCCTAGACCACCTGTAGAACTGTTTATTATTTCACTCTGTTATTGAAAAACATCCCCACTGACTCAATAAATCTTTCTACATTGCTTGAACTAAGAGAGATTTTTTGAGGTGTGGGTTTATTAAAAAACCAAACCAAAACAAGAACCAAACAGTAAAACCGACCAGATTTGTTAAAAGAACAATATTCACCTAACTAGCTGGTGCCAGCAGCATTAAAATGTCCACTCATTATGCAGATACTAATCCAGTTAGGCCAGGGTTCATTATGTTCTCTTGACTCCATCCCCATCAGTGTGAAGTATTTAAGAGTTCTGTTGTGAACATTATTCATGGTCTGTGGGATGTGTTCTCTGTTTTCTTTTTGTGCTATAGTCACTTACTTTTTTTTTTTCAGGTTGAAGTTTCAAATCATGCAGAAATGCAAGGAGGTAAACCCTCATTTCTAACAAAGGCAGTTATGTATTAGCTCTTTCCATTTTCCTCTCGTATCGCTCTGATATCTCCTGTTTCATTTCACCAGAGGTCTCTCTCTCAGGAATATCAGTGCCCTCAAAGATCTGATAAACATGTTCCCTATAATATATGATACAGCCAATATGTCTGGTCTCTGACTTCTGAAATTCTCTTGTAACAACTGGAACATAGAAATGATCTTTCCAAGTCAGACCATAGATCCATGTATGTCAGTATCCTTTTCCAGTAGTAGCATGAAGTAAATATAGGAAGGAATACAGGAAAAGTATGAAAGGACAGCATGTATTTATTTACTTATCTGGCTATTTATTTTCTAGTATTTACAACTTGGGATGTCTTTCTGATGTTATTTCTATGGTACTCTTGATAGTTTTTCATTCTACTAGCTTGTCTCCTCAGTTTTTGATGCAGTTTTACTGAGGACACTGCTTTTATGATTAATGCCTCTGTTCAAATAAGAATGGTGACACTGGTTCAGTATCACCCCAGGTTTATCTATGCTGGTATTCTGTTTCCAGCAAGAATTACATAAACACACCAAAGTGCTAGACCTGGTCAACTGTTTATGCTTCTTCCCTAGCTAGGTCTGTGACTGTTTTCAGCTCTCATGAATTTCTGAACCTGAAGTGTATTTATATTGAGTCACTCTGAATAGATTGCTCTTCCAAATACTTGCCCAGCATCCATTTGTTTAACTATTTGCTTTCTGAAAAAGTATTTCCTTTTTGTTCCAATGCATTCACTTTTTACTAATGCATGTATAGCAAGAAGCAGAAAAGAATGGTCAATTCCTGTTCATTATTTCTAGAGTGTATATTGTTTTATAGACTTCCATTATGTTGTCCTCCTCTATTTCTTTTACAGAATTCTATAGGCCATTTTGTGATGTCCAAGATAGAATCTGTTCCATGTCTTTCATCATCTCAGCTTTTCTAAAATGCGGCACAGCGTTCAAGTAGGAATGTCAAAGATTTAAAGAGAGAATGGCAGTGTTATTGTTTTCTGTTCTTTCCCTAATAATTCCAGATCTTAATGTGCTTCTTAAGTGCTATAAAATTGTTTTCATAGATGTCATGGTTTATCTCTAGCCAGCAGCTGAGCACCGTGCAGACAGTCGCTTTCTTCCCATCACCCCTAGCTGCTGGGATGGGGTGGGAGGGGAGGAGTGTGTGGTGTGGTGGGGAAGAATGGTGGGGGGAGAGGAAAACAGTTGGGAAGACAAAGGCAAACCTTGTGGGTTGGGATAAGAGCAGTTTACTGGGACAGCACAGGGCAGGAGAAATAACTATAGCAGGACTAGAGCAAGTTATACAGAGCTGGTGATACCCAGTGGAGTTTCTCACCCAACCACACAGACCACACAGTTCAGAGCTCTCTGGAAGCTGGAGCAACCCCAAACTACAAAACCTAGATCTGTGAGCCCCTCCCACACTGGCCCCACCTTTATGCTAAGCATGATGTCACAGTATGGAATACCCCCTTTGGTTAGTTTGGGTCACCTCTCCTGGCTGTGCCCCCTCCCAGCTTGTAGGTGCCCCCCACCTTCTCACTGGAGGGGCAGTGTGAGAAGCTGGGAAGCCCTTGACTGCTTGGCAACAACTAAACCATCCGTGTGTTACCAGCACTGCTCCCATCCTCACACCCTGTCACTGCACTGCACCAGCTGCTAGGAGGGAATTTAACTCTTGTCTTCTCCCCAGAACAATAGTTTTCTATTGTATCTTCACAATTCTCTGCACAGCTTTTGCCCTGCAAAACAGAATGCATTTACTTGCATTATCCTCAAGTCCCTGCAGATTATCCCATTCTTCCTACATGTGCCCAACCCCTTTGTGCAGTAAAAATGCCTGAATACTGATGCTCATTACTGCACCAATAAAAATTAAAACCAGAAAAATACTAATCACAGGATGAATGCTACAAACTCCATATGACCTAGAAAGTCTGAGATATGGTTTTAAGGAAACTGAAATTAGAGAAAAAAAAAAGGGGGAGGGGGGGAAATTAATTCCCCAGATGCTGAGGAAACGAGCATTCCTTCTTATTTCTTATATTCCTTCGATTCCTTGGTGCAAAGATGGGCAAAAGGAAACTCTTGGAGAATCAGCTTAAGCCAGAATTACAGAGCTTCAAAAGTACCTGCTTCATTTCCACTATGGCTCTCACTTTGCAGCAGGCAGAAGTATGGTGCTAAATATTGTCTCTAAATAGGGGCTGACATCTTTTGGGGCTTCCCACTCCCCTGGAAACCCTCACAAATTTGTCTTATTGCTAAGGATTTTGTGAAGAAACAAAACAAAAAAAAAATTGTAAAATTCTTGACCAGTCTTATTATTCAGTCCACTAAGCATAAAATCAAATCTAGGAGGTGGCCATTAACACTCAGGGAAGCCTGGCTTGATTTTATAAAATTTAAATAGGAAAAAGCAGTGGATATTTACACATGGGCAGTAGCTGCTTCTGCAGCACATGTCAGTATAGAAATGTGGTCAGTAGTCATTTCAAAGTACAGAAAGCATCAGGACTGACTGCAGGATGGTAATATAATTTGACACTTAAAAATAATATCTCATTATAAAATCATAAGAATTGTCAATAGCAGCACAATGACTCACCGAGCCAGGTAACTCATTATCATGACCTAAATATAAAGGAGGTAGGAATAGCTCTGTGAAAGAGGAAATATTAAGGCATCCTGAGGGAGAAAACCTACCAGCAGCTAAGTTTGAGGAGGTCTATCTGGAAACATTCATATTTCATATGTTAAGCTATTTTGTTATTTTTCATGCAATAATAAAGCCTAACCACAGGAAAAGCATGAATTTTGGACTCTGCCTTGTGCATAGAGAATCCTGGGAAATATGCCTGCTCACACAGTGTTACTAATAATAATGTAAATTATTAAAGCTGACAGAATTTTTTATAGCTAATGCATGTGCTCTTTGCACTCTGCACTTTCTTCAGCTTGGATAATGAATAAACACCAATCAAATTTTATTTCTGAAGTTCATGTGCCACCAAAACACTGGTATTTGTGAGCATCGCACTGCAGAAAAATGTTAAAATATAAGGAAGATAAGGTACAAAACAGTGAAATAATCTCTTGGGTTTAAGTTACATTTTCTGTTGACAGCACATTCTTGTAGTGTTTCTTTAATGGAAAATATAAATAACTAAACAATGCAAAATTTAAATAGGTGTCTGGTGGTTAATCTCATTTTAAAGATCAACATGGCTCTAATAAACAAAAAATTATTTTCTGCTTGTATGTAGGAAAAAGCTGTATTTTTAAACTGATATCTTAAGCTTTAGAGATTTATGAGAACAAGTGATTAAAAAAATGGTTTGTCTTTGTCTTAAGCTCAAAAGAAAGGGAATTAGCAGATGCAAAAATAAATCTGTCAGTCATTTCTATATCTTACTAAATTTTTGAATGCTCAAATTCTATTTATATGAACCACCAATAAAAGGCAACTTTAATTTTGGGCATGCTGTGTTCAGTCTTTTGAGCTTGCATTCTATGGGGTTAACTTTCTTTAGAGCAATTAATAGAATAGCATTTGAGACCTGGGCATTGATTTTAATGAAATCAGATATCTGGGGTAAGTTTAAATTTGTAGAATTACAAGTTAACTTAGAAAATACAGACCTGGACTTTTGACAGCTGTGGTGTTGAGAATTTTGTTACAGTTTGCTGAATATTTCTGGCTCTATTTAAAGGATATTGCTGATGCAAATAAAGCTGCAATGTATTCAGGCATGCTTTATCTGTATGAATATACATACTTATTTTTACATTTAGTGCAGAAGGAAATGCCATATATTTATATTTGGACTACGGTCACGAGAGTTGGAACGTGCCATGTCCTCTGATTACCCTTTTTTTTTTTTTTTTTTTTCAAAAGATGGCCATGCTTAGAGTTTCTTAACTGCTTTATTCCTTCTTCTGCTCAGTTTTGAGGTATGAATAGTTATTGGTACGTGCTTTTTCTCTCACATCCTGCCAAGGGAGGTCTCTAGTGTGCATAGCAATGCGTCGACGATTTAAAAGAGTCCTTCCCTGCAGGAAGCAATAACACTAGAAATGATTAAAACAAAACCTGAAATGTCATCTTAGACTAATGAAATTCTATCATGGAGCAATACAGAGTTGACACTTCTGTGAGACCCTTTAAAACTCAGATTAAGAAGAGAAAATTAAACTTGAAATGAGAGGTAACAAAACCGGCTCTCTTTTCCCTGGCAAGGGTTGAGTACAGTATGTTGATTATTCTCAGACAAGCCGATCTCACAGACGTTGACCCTAACTCAGCATAAAGAACAGCTCACAACATGGCTTTAGACAGCTGGCAATGTTATCTATTGTTGGAGGGGGAAAAAAAAATGCAGATATTGATGTGAGAAAGAAGAGTTGTAGATTGATTTCACTTTGAACTATCCGAGGGCCCTCACTTTCCAGACTGTAATGAGCTAGAGCATTCATCATATTAAAAAATTAAATATTCATCTCTCCTTGAACTAGCTGATCCCTAGCTTTGCTCTTATGTCCCCTCATATGGAGGGAAGCAGAGGAGGAATTGCCTTACTAGCTCAGCCTAGGGATTGTTCTTGGACACTTCCCCATCCCTGAGAGTGGTCAATACAGAGTGCCTCAGTGGAAAGTATAGAATTCCTGCAGAGATTGTGGTTATAACCTGTGCATAAGGGTGTGTTCTTTTAAATTCATCTAATTACATATATATATATATCTCAATGGCTGCTTGGAAACAGGATTTTGTAGCTTTTTAATTCAATTCAGTGTATTTTTGGGTTTAAGCCATTTCAGATGTTCACAATACCAACCAACACCCCCTCGCCCCCACATCTAAATCGAGGTAAGTCTCTACCCCTGGTGGTATTTCTTAGTGGTGAAGAGTAGAGACCAACCACCTTTTTGGGGAGGAGGGCAGCCATGCTTATAGAGGTTTCTTGGATTTAGTGAGGCACAGATTTAACAGGACAGCACTGGGGAACTGCAGCTTTCCTGAATAAGGAGTTTTAAATCTCTTGGCATCCCAGCATCACCTAACAACACTACATTTGGCTGTACCAAACTGCCAAAAAAACCCCAACAAAACAAACCAAAATCTCACATTTATAACAGGCTAAATCTTGGGGTTGGGATGTTCAGCTGCTTTTAGGATTAAGTAGAAATGGGAACTTAACTCAGTTAGTCCCTGCACACTCCAGCCTTTCTCTCTCAGTTGCTCAGCTGCGTGTGAGAGTTTTGATGTAATTTTGCCTTGGGCACCAAGCCAGTCCCTGCAACGCTGGGAGAAGTGATAGTTCAGGGCTGCTCTTTTACTTATTTTCATCACTGCTGAGTGTTGTTTTACTTTCCTCATTTCAGAAAGAAACTGATCATCCAGTGTGTGGGCTGTCAGCAGCTCCTTCGCTCTCTCATTTTTTAATGCGGTACAGCCTGGCAGGGGCTGCCAGCCATCCACAACGTTTCTGCACCCTGGCTGCTCTGCCCCCAGCTCCCATCCCCCTTTGCCCGCAGTGCACACCCATAAATTCCCCCTGCAGCCGCCGTTAGAGAGATCCAGCAGTCTGCTGCCAGCAAGGAGAGGTTTTACCATGCTGGATCAGGTCACGCTGGTGTCCTGCTTTAAGCAATGAGCAGTACCTGGTGTTTCAAATGGAGCTGAAAGCACCTAACAATGCAACTGGAGGGCTGTGTGAGGCAGAAGAAAAAAGGTCATTTTAGAGCTCTGCACAGTTACTTCTGGTTTAGAACATAGAGCCATGAGTCCCTTCTGTGTCTGGGGCTGGACTTGGGAACTCTTCAGTAATAATCACAGGCTCTGTTTAGTTGATCTGGGGGAAAGACATGGTGGGAGACAGAGCAGACACCTGCAACTTGGACTTGGTTAAAAAAATAAAAAAGGGAAAAGTCTTTTCTATCTGTTTATCTGCATTTACAGACAGGTTGACATTGCCCTGGCCAAACTAAGAAAGCTCATTAAATTACAGGCTGTTCAAGCTAGCACACTGTTCTGTTAACGTTGTTTCATTGTATTTTATTGCTAATTGCAGGGCCACTGGTATGGAACACTATGTGTTCAGATAAAGCTGCTCTGAAGCGCTAATTTGTTGAAATTGTGGAACCCTGATAAGGATGTACAAATTAAGATGCTTTTAATGGGTTATAAAAGCACTGTCCATCTAAAGCTGTTCTTAGAAACCAATAGTGATTTCCATGTTCCAGTGATCATGTAATTTAAAAAGTAGTCGTCTTCGCTGACTTTTATTGGCTGTGATAATTTTTATTGACTTTTACACGCTCGTGGTGATGATAAGACTAAAACTCTGTGTTTAATGTAATTTGATTTCCAAGGTTTCAGAAAGACCAAAACCACGGGTGACAGATTTTTAGATTAAATCTTTGATGGTGTGGAGTTTTAGGAGGTCATCTTAATGCATACTGAACCTCAGCCCCAGTAAGATGTGTATCTTTGTTGCTCTGCTGGATATCCCCAAATGAAACAGTAAATTGAGAACCTATAGTATTTTGTGAGCATAAGGATATAAACTACTACATGAAAACCGTGTTTTAAAAACCATCTTCAGCAAAGAAAGACCCTGCAAGTGATTCAGTCTTAGAAAAGTCAGGGTGAATTGTAGATACAGGGTTCTGTTCCTTTGTTGGTAGACTTGTTTCCCGATGCTGCTCAATCCAGAGGATAGACTAGAACTCCAATATTTCTTCAGCCTTGGTAATTAAAACACTGAGGTAGCAACTTCATTTTTGGTTTTGTTGTTTTTTTGTTTTTTTTTTTTTTTTTTTTAAAGCATGTGAGTTTTTCAGTCATATAGGAACATATATTTGCCAGTTCCACCAGACACATTTGGAGGAGATTTTGATTGTTTCTGGGGACCAGAGTGGAGTTCTCTCATGTATGTGTCTGGCCTAAAACCGACTCTGCTAATTAGGAGAATGCTCTTTTGGTTCACTGTGCAGAGATTAGCTTCGTTTCAATGAAGGCAAAATCTTGGGTCCTGATTTAAAAATAGTTATTGCAGATGTTCCACAGAGGAAAGCTCTTTGAAATGTCTCCTTGGGTACATGCAGTTCCCTGCATTTGTGCTTAGCAGTAGAACATAATTAGATTTCAAATTAATGGAACACGTGACTACCCTCAAACAAGGCTAACCTAGGGTGAGTCAGTAGACGAGTGAGTTAATTTCCTCTTTTGAGACCTTAATTCCAGTCTCTACCTTTTTTTTTTTTTTTAAAGCATGTGTGTCTGTGAAAAATGTATGTTTTGTGTGTTATCTCTCAGATAACAACAGAATAGTCAACTAACATCCTTGGTAGGACAAAATCACATTTGTAAATGCCGTTATTTGTCTGGAACCCCACGCTGCAGACAAGCAAGTATCTGAGGAACTGGTCTTAGCAGCTTTAAAGCATGATTATTCTATGAAATAGAAAATAGTAACAAAGACACTCGTCTTCCCATTTCATTACTTCTCCCCAGAAGCAATTCTGTTTCATTTGCATGGCACAATATTCAGCTGTTGAATCCCAGTCTCTCAGGACTGTCTCAAAGGGCTGCTAATGGTTTCATACCCTCTGTGTAAACATCCATTGCACACTGTTGTTCTGCACTTTCCAGTTCCAGCGTTTTTCTTACTTCTGTCTGGAGTCCAGAATGCATAGGGACTTGAAGAGGGATGAGACTAAATTAGGGATTCTCTTTTTAACTTAGAAATACTATATATTCCCTATCTGAACCCAATATAAGAAGACTTTAAAAGCTCCTGGAAATTTGCAATAAACAATGCACCAGGGTTCAAATAACAGCTCTGCCTCTGATCCTCAAAACTAGGTAGATACCTTACTCCTACTTCGGGAATCGAGGATGTGATTATCCTCAAGCATGCTGGCTTCAGTCCTTTAAGTCTCCAAATACCTGTGCTTATCTCTAACTGACCCACAAGGAAATACATACAAGTCAGATGGGATTGGGATGTAGTTTTTAACAGGGATACAAATAATAGAGATCTTGTAAAAATTGAACAGGATTATTTCTCTTTCTTCGAAAACCATATGGAGTATAATGAACCTCTATGGAAAGTGTTTTTCTAATCATTTTACTGGGGCCAACATTGTCTCCTCAGAATCTAATTAAAATCTGTTTCTTTTAGGTAGTGGTTTGGGGTTATCATGTAGGATGAATAAAACTCTCTTGTAAGGTCTGTGGAAATTAAATTTTTTAGATTTTTATCTCCAGGCCCTGCAAAAAGTATTTCCAGGCTTCTGAATAGTTTATTATCATCAGAACTGCTGTGTATTATCATCAGAACATTTCAAGTACTGCATAACAAGCTATTATTATTCAGTAAATTCTATTGGCAGTGGTTTTGAAAGGGGGGAGGAGATGGTAAAAACCATGACATCTCATTGATTTTTTTTTCTAGAAAATTCTGTTTACTGTATGACTATAAAAGAGCATTTTTCATGCTTAGTTTGATGGGGTGCAAATTTTTCAGTGTTTTTTTTTTCATACATGCCACATAAGTCAGTGGCATTAATGAGACAGATATGACTGTAATAACTAACTGAGATGAGTTCTTTCTTCCCTGTTTCTTTTTTCTTTTTAATTTTTTTTTTCTTATCTGACCCTTTATAGAGAAAGACTCTCTTAACTCTATGATCATGAGACAGGAAGCTGCTCTGCTGAGTTTCAGCTTCAGTTCAGACTGAATAATGACCCCTCCAGCATCTTTCAGCAGCAGGGTGTAAATTTATCATAGAATCATAGAATGATTACAGTTGGAAGGGACTCCCAGAGGTCATCTAGTCCAACCCACCTGCAAGAAGCAGGGACAGCCCCCAACTAGATCAGGTTGCTCAGGGCCTCATCCAACCTGGCCTTGAACTTCTCCAGGGATGGGGCACCCACCACCTCCCTGGGCAACCTGTTCCAGTGCTCCACCTCTCTTACAGTAAAGAACTTTTTCCTAATATCCAATCTAAATCTACCTCCCTCTATTTTGAAACCATTACCCCTTGTCCTGTCACCACAGGCCCTACTGAACAGCCTCTCCCTATATAATTGTCAGTATTGCAGCATAAAATTTCCACTACATGTACTACAGGAATAACTCCATTATCGTTGGCACAGACCTCTTTTCTTCATCTGAAAGTTCCTACTAATGGCAAATATGCACATACCACTCAGCTTTGCTGTGATAGAACATGTGATGGAATAAATAATCCCTAAACCACTTGCAAAAAACAAGTTATAATCCTGTTTTTCCATAGCATGTTTAAGTTTAAATTGCAAAGATTGATCTTTGGCATTGCTCAGGTAGAACAAGTATCTGATTATACATGTAGGAAAGTACAGGGAAAACAAAATCCCTGAAAGTGTAGCTTGTTTGGACAAGTGCCATTTTCATGTCCAGAAAACCTACCCTATTAAATGAATATGAATAATTTTCTTCTTACTCAAACATTTTGAGTTATACTGTGAACTATAAAAAAAAATTGCTTTATTAAATGCATTTTGGACAATAAATTTCAGGTCTTCAATCAGCTAAAGAATAACTTTTGAAGTCCAGTCTCCTGGCAAAGTCTTTTTGCTATTCCCAGATTTTGCAAATAATTTATTTGAGTAACAAAAAAAAAAAAAAAACACAAAAAAAAACAACCCTGTTAGTTCATGTTTGTATAAGTAAGAAGGGAATCAAACATCAAGGGATATGGGTGCTGTTTTCTGATACGTTCCTGATAGTTTTACATGCTTTGTTCAAACTCAGCTGAAGTGCTGTCAGGCCTCATCAAGACCAAACATTCCAGATAATGGAAGGCTGTGATCTCCTCCAATGTACATCTTTAGCTTGTGTTTAAGATAGATCTGTAACTTTAAATAGAAAGGTAAGATTTCTGGACGTCACATAAGAGAATGGCATCTGCCTGAAGGGACAAGAAAGAAACACTGTAATAGAAGCATGTTGAAGCAGTCATCCTAGTTTTCTTTCTGAAATTTTAATTATTTCATTGGTCAGTGGCACAGGAGTTATCCTTGAGTGAGCTGGCTGGGCAAATAGTGGAAATAAAGTGATTCATTTGATTTCTACATTTAAAAAAACCTAATCTTGATTATGAAAGTAAACCTAAGGTAGATTGGATTTTATGCTAGTAAAACAATGTGGTTTAAATGGGGGAAAAAACCAAACACCTCCCCCACTCCAAAAAAAAAACCACCCCAAAACCCAACCCCCCCCCCCAAACCCCCAAAAAACTCAAACCAAGCAAACAAACAAACAAACAAAAAAGAAACAAACAAAAAACCCCAGCAATCTTGAACTTCAGACCTTTGAGTACTGATCCACAATTTGTAAGCTACTTACAGTGTAGCTTTGGTAAGTCATAATTCATCAGGAGAGGAATAAAAATGGAATTTAAATACTTGCACCGTGCACCCTAAAATATCTTCATTCTAGAGCGAAGACTCTCATGTACCAAACACTGAAATTCTCATAACCATCATCCACATCTCTTAAAAATCTCCCTTTGATTATTTCTTGTGACAGAAATCCAACAGTCATTGTAAAAGACAGAGACATCAAAAGTTGTAGGGTTTGGGTTTTTTTAACCCCGCGGTTGAGTAAGTTCAAACATTTTTCAGAACCACTGCACTAAATATAATTTTTGTAAGAACTTAATGGACTGATCATCAGACAGCTACTGTAAAACTAATCTTCATTCATGTTCATTAACAATGAACAAAGAGAGGTGTTATCCTTTATTGCTGTTTTTCTTAAGAGCAAATCCATTCACCCTCAGCTGTCTGTCAGCAGCATTTGGATAAATATGTAGGATCAGGGATTTGAGAAAATATCTGAATGGATGCAGTGAGCCAGATCCTGTGCCAGTGAAGCAATACAGATTTATACAAGCTGTACATTTGGCCTGTGAATCGTATATTTGTCAGTAAACACTGTTACTGCACAGTCAGGACTTTCTACAGGGATTCTTCATGCTATAGGGCACTGGCTCAGCATCCCTAACTGTAATTTTGTCCTGAATGAGATGATCAAGCACTGAATTGAAATGGAAAATGCCCATTAAAAGAACATTCCCAAATAAAAATTCAGGATGTGTTCAGAAAAGAGAACTTTTTTTTCTCAGGGGAACGAAAAGTCACTTTGGTTGAAGTATGAAGTGTGGATCTTTGAATTTTAGTCATGTTATTGATGATTGCTCCACCATGCAGGGTGGCAACTAACGACCTTCAAAAGGTCTTCACTAGGCCCCTGCCTGGGACAGATTTGCTAGTTCAAACTAATGTATAAGAAAAGATTGAATGCCCAAACTAATCACTAGGGATCCCTTTTAGAGTTTGTGTTCCAGCTTTAAACCTTATCTCCACAATACATAGAGAGGAATTAAGTGAAAATGGTTTTCTGTTGCAAATTGAATCAGCCATTATACTTTGCAGCAAACCTATGCTCAGAATACCTGAATCAATAGTCTGATAGTCAGAATTTCAAGAAAAGGACAGTAGTAACCCTATACCAACTTTCAGGTGTGCTGCCTGCTCTGTCTGCTTTGTCTGTTCAGCAATCACTAATGAAATTATTCCTCTCACTCCCTAGTATGTTCTTACTTTGCCTTTGAATAAAAATTGAGAGATAAAGAATAGCAGTGAAGAGTAATTGAATGTAGTCCAGTAAGTGCCTTCCTCACTCTTAACTACTGCTTGTTAAATTTAATCTTGAAAAATGAAGCTGTATTTAGTATAAAAATGAATGAATGATCCTGGTGAGAAGAAAAGCACCCTAAACCAATAAAAGAAAAAAAAAAAACTCCGTTCTTTTTGCTGCTGTATAATTTTGAAATGACTTCACAATTTGTACTAAAGGAAAAAAAAAAAAAACCTGCCAACAACTTGGACACCAGACCTCAGGTAAATGAAATTTTAAAAGGAGGATTTAGTACTCTTCAAGAATGAAAAATGAAGTTTGTAAGTTCCTGGCAGACTCTTAAGTATGTTGAAAGTTGTCTTGCTATGGTACTTTTATAGATTAAGGAGAAATTATTAACAGTGTTTTGCTGGCTGCAATATACTACAGTCTTGCAGGTTAAATTGCTGGGCTATTTTGTGAAGTACCAGAAAACCCTTTCCACTTTAAAGAGATGTAAAGAATTACGGTAAGGTTTTAATACAGATTTACTCTATTGTTGTTGTGGCTACCTATAGGGAGGACATTAAGCCCCAGTATTTGCCACTGAGAATTAATTTGTTGCCTGTTTGAAGTAAGGAAAGAGTCAGCAGTGGCTGAAGGCAGTCTAAACAGCCTATTCTGAGTGTTTTTTTTTATCCCACCAAATGGCAGCTGCCCTCTGCAGTGTAGGCATTCATTTTTAAGAAGAGGTAAGATAATTCATAGCTCTTTCCTAGTAGTCACTTAAGACAAATGTCAGAGGGTCTGTCTAGCACATGCTTCTGCAAATTCTTTAAAAGTATTATCAGTATGTATGTGTTGCTGTTGACTGAAGGATGTGGGCTGCTAGCCTGTTTGCATTGGGATGCTAACTTTCTGTCCTGTTGTATTTGTTGTATTTTCTGTCCTGCTGTATTCTGATCTGTTGTATTTGCTGAAAAAGACAGAGTTGCAAGAAGCTGTTTTGGCAATCCTGTAGAAAGGGATCGTTCTTCCAAGCTAATCTCATGTCAGTAGTAGTGTTCTGACAGAAATAATGTTCTTTAGCATGACACACAGGAATGAGAAATGCCCTCCACTTGGAGTCAAGCCTTCTCTTGAAAATGTGCTTTCAAAAACAGTAGGGAAGTTTAACCTAATTGTTGTTTTATGTAGATATGTGTGCCACGTTTATAAAGTTTGCCTTTTGGCAAATGGAAAAAGGTTTTCCATTGAAGATAGCAGTGTCCAGTATTTCTTGATATAACATGGTAAACTGTAAAAAAACCCAGATATGTTTCTCTCCAGAAACAGATAGATTTCATATGGAATAAAGAATCTTCAAACATATATATATAGAGAGAGAGTGAGAAAGAGTTGGTCATTTTAGGATTTAAAGCTCACAGGAAAACTTATTGAAAAACTGATTATATAAATATAAGCTATTTCAATCTGTAAAACAACCTAAATCCTATGTACACTGGACATAACACATCATAAATGTTGGAGAAAAGGGCATCCAATCATTGTGGGATATGTCTGCTGTTTTTATTTCACAACTACTATTGCAACCATTTATTTCATGGCACTAAGGAAGAAAAAAAAAGAGAAAAGAAAGGAGATAAGTTATTATTTAGAAAAAGGAAAGTTTATTTTTTAAGAACTAAAACTAAATCCATTCCTAATACACCATTACTATTCCTTTAACATTTCAGCAATCAGAAGAGAGCTTTTTATTACACAGATAAAATCATTTGTCTTACCTTTACAATTCAGGGCCTGTTTCACAAAAGCTGCATTTTCATAACAATTGGCTGTCTCAAACTCCTGATATTCCTCAAGAATGGATCAGTCTAATTTAGTGAGTAACAAGGTTCACAAACTTTAGCAGAAATAAAAGTAACTGTGTTTTTATTCACATGAATGGAGTAATACCAGTTTATCCCACTGAGAACTTTGCAGAATTCAGCCTATTTGTGGAAAATTATGGAGAAGAGTATTGCCTTCACACTTCTAGAATGGAAAGAATTACGAAGAAAGGAAGCCATGGGAGTGTGTTCTGTATGTGACTTTTTTTTTTTTCCCTTTCAGAGCCATAGACAAGTTCATACACAAAAAAAAACCCCAAACCTTTCCTTCATCCCCTCCCTGATAGTGATAGCTTAGGTTTAGATCTCGGGCTGCAGTATTAAAGGAAGTTAAATCTGTGCATGTTGCTTATCTCTGATACCCAGCAGTTCTGTCTTCCACAAAAACCTTCTGAGATTTAGATCCTGGTCCAGAAATCAAGTCTAGTAAAGGAGACCTTTGTTCTTCTGTGTGAAGAGTGTGAAACATAACTTCCTGTAGTCCTCTAGCGGCTGTTACTACATCTTGACACTTCCTGAGCTTTCTTAAATATTGAGCATATGGACAGCAGTGTGAATATAGAAATGAAGGTGTCTTTTCCCAAGGTGTTTGAACCCAGGTTTTCAAATCATTCTTGCAGATCAAGGACAGACACTGACAGGCAATTACTCGGTAATAGCTGCCATTAGGCATGCATGCACAAGTGGAAATAGAGATAGAAATACCAGGCAAATAGCAAAATCTGCAATTAATTATGTATTCTTCCTGACTAAATGGTCCACTATGTGATGTAGGTCTGCAAGGCACAGCAGCACTGGGAATATCTAAGTTATACAGTGTCTGTATTTAAATTCAACATTAGCACTATTATCTAAGAACTATTTATCATTGTTCTTACAAGTCCACAACCACATGGAACTGGCGTGAAATAAGGGAGGCCTGATGATGGCAAAAGTCTTCAGCAGCATCCTTTGTGGGAAGGCTGTACTGTCAATGTATTTGTCCACATGAAATGTTTACATGGCCCCCTATTAATAACTGCCTGAAAATATTTAATGTACTTCTGCATCATTCAGGAGTAAAGGTAAGAATCCAGAAAACAGTTCTCAGCCAGAGAGATCTGGGTACACTATATTTTTGTTGTGCTCAATCTGGAGCAATAGAATTTAAAAGCTGAGAAAGTATTTCCTTGATAGGAAACAAGCAGATTTTGTAGAAATAGTATTGCACTACATTTTAGAAAGTGTATTAGGTATACTCATGCATACATAAATACATGTATTTGAATTCAAGCCTCACTGCCTGATTTGTGCTTTGATTCTATCTTTAACTATATGACCAGATTATTTTTTTTCCTGTACTAATTCTGTGTCTTTAAATGTAAAAACCTGAAAAAAAAACCCAAACCAAAACAAGTGAATTCAGTATTTGGGATTCTGTCATTAATGTTGTTCTTACAACAAAAGTTGTAAGAAACTGAGAACAGCCATTCACAATGTCAGATATTGGACATCCTCAGTAATTGGTGGTAGCACAGCTGTGTGTGATATTTGTATATCACAAGTCAGTGTGGTAATGGAAAACTTTACTGCAAACAGGCATATTTATACCCTTGAATAACATCAGCTATCAAACTGTTCTGCTTTGGACAGATAATTAAACCTTAGATTCACTCTCTCGCTATAAATTTTTTAAGTGTCAGAGTAATTTCTCGGAGTCTTTTAAGAGTCCAAAATGTTCATATCTCAGTATTTTAAAATAGCACATTACTTTTTAGACAGAAATCTCATTGATTCCTGTAGGAGTAAGTTTTTAACCATGATTTTTTTTCTCTTGGAACTTGTTAAAAATGGAAGTCTGTGGTGGGCTCGTGATCATAGAATATCTGCACTTGAGAGTGAACAGCTGAACAAAGATGTGGCCTTGCTGATACTGGTCATCGTATCCTGTTGTTTGAATTGAAGCAGATTAAACAGCACTTCAGTGAAAATGGTTATTTGTACATGCCAGCTTTCCTGAATCTGATAGGAGTTTCATACTGATCTCATAATACTTTGAATTTGGCCAGCGATTTCAATAAGTAGGTTGTAAGCAGCCTGCATAGAGAAGATATTCAATTGCATAAGTATATATTCCTCAATTTAGAATCCATGTGTATGTAAAAGTATGAAGTCATTATTATTTTTCTCTACAGGACTTATCGTGGTGTAAAGTTTTAGATAGATAACATCTTCTCTATCATTTATGACTCTTGAATTGGTCTGCATAGAAAGGGAGTAAATCTCATAATTCACTAGTTTCTGTCATACTCCTTTTGAGCCTTTGTTTTTTTCACAGAGCTGCATTTAAAGCTTTCTTCTTTAATGATAACTTTTCCAGACAGATCTACATTACCAGTTCTTGAATCAGTCTGTATATTTCACAAAGATATGCTCTATGTTTTGGATGCCTCAGGAAACCACATTGGGATAGATGCCACAGGATTGTGCTAGTGCCTCATTTCATAAACAGGATGCTCTGGTATTAACAAGTTACTTCAGAATTAACATTTGAATAAAGCAAGTTAAAGTAAAAACATGGAGTTATTTTTGTTTGCAACAGTCAAAGTAGACAACACCGTTATAAAACTTGGCTTGGTTATGTCTCTTTGGTTTTGCTTCCAGTGCTTGGCTAAGCTGTCAGGGAAAGGGCACATTTTTACCTGTTAAGGTCAGCGTGGAAATCAAAGTATGAAGCATTTCTGTAATTCTAATATAATCTTACATATACATTTGTGACCTTATGACAGTGCTTTATACAAACATGTTCAGGCATTAATGCTCTTATTGTAATTCAGTAATTAAAACATTAGTAATTAGTCGCTTTAGAGTGAAAATGGTTTGGGAGTATATTGTGTTTCGAAAATACCATGATGCATGAAACATCATCCATCCTTTACTAGGTCAGAACCAGACGTGTGTGACAGATGGATTGTTGACAGGGCAAATGTTATTGCAGATGGGAAAGGTGGAGTCCATATTATTACCCTGGTCTGGTGTGGTGGTTGATAAGATGCTTTGCCTAGTTGCATGTGAAACAGTTAGTGAACTCTTTTTAACTAACCCTTTCCTTCAGCTAGCAAGGAATGTCTCCTGAATGTGGACTGTTGTTCTGTTCCAAGTGATTTACATCTTGCTAGTTGGATAGCCCCAAATGATAAAGAATTTGAAGTGTTACATTTTACCACTTGTACAGTTCTGTGGCAGGAGTTTTCTTTCAGGTTGTTTTATGTTTGAAAAGAATTTCAGGGCTTGCCAAGACCCTGCCTGACATGAGACTTATATGAAAGTATTCCAGTGACCAAGGATCAGAAAATCATAGTGTGTATACTGGAGAGCTTGTCAAGAGGAATCTTTGAGAACAGTTCACAAAGGAAAGGTGACTTTAAGTCCCCAGAGGTCCCTGCCCATTTCCATTGTAGGGATTGGACAGGGTCCCAGGTGATCCAAACTGTCTCTGTGGCCTGTTCTCTGGGTAGAAGAGGGGAACACTTCTCATAAGAAAGAATATCTTAGCAGACATCATAAACTGTAGTGTCAAACTCAAGATGTATTTCTTCAGTCTTGCCAACTCTATTAGGAACAGCATCCATCAAATACTCGATAATATCTACCAAACCACAGCCACATCCAAATACACTCCTGTAGGGGAAGGAATGAGAGAAAGAATGCACAGATGAAATTTCAAATTTTGAATATTTAATGCATTTCTGGAAGGTGTACACATACTACTCCAAGAAGAGTGGTACAGTAATCGCTAGAACATTTTCTATTATTTAATCAAATTTCATTTTAAATCTTATGTCATCTTGGTCTTTTAAAACCTGATGATCGCTCCCTTTAGTGCACCTATAAAGTCTGCATTGTGGTGGAAAGGTGATTCAGGAGTTTTGGCTCCCTGCACTGCTGTAGCTGCTGACACCTTTCATTACAGCATATCCACTTGCGTTCTTGTGGACTGCTGTGAGCAAGATGCATCCATGCTTTGCTCACTCTGTCTGTGTGCTCTGAGGACCAGGCTAGAGCAGCACTGTGAGACATGTTAGCTTGAGGTCAGCAGCAAGCTAGCAGTTGCTACGTGGCAGTCATTTGGAGCAACACACACTGCCTCTAGTCAGCGTGGAGTGTGAAGCTTATCTTTGCAGTTTCGTGTAGATACATGCTAAAATTTGCCAACTGCTTTAATCCTTTTTTTGCTTTAATTTCTTCAACCATAAATTAGGATAATGCTACCTATCTCCTTTCTACAGGCTTTGCAAGGGTGTGTACACGTTCGGTGTCATATTAAGGTGATCCAATCAAGGATGGATTGTTGCCAAAACTCCCATTGTATGCAAAGGGCCCTGGGATCCCTACATACATGCAACTCCCAACTAAAGAAGTATCAGGTTAAAAGTTTGTTGTTCAGATCCAGGAAAACACTTGTAAGTTGCTGTTACAGTCCCTGGGAGTTGTCACATAGTTTCACTCTTTTATCTCACTGGCTACATTCTAAATTGAGATGAAGCATTTTCCCACTTGTAATGTTTAAAGGTGTACAAATACTGTGTGCAAGAGCACCTGTGACCTATTCATTGCTCAGCAGTGATAGATCTGGTAATAATGTGCTTCCTATTCTGGCTGTGCTGCACTTTGGTAACACCTAGGGTTTAATTGAAATATACCCTGACCTTGGTTTTGTTCATGAAGCATAGAATGGACATAATTACTATGAATCTACTGAGGGATATTATGGCAAAATGTATTGCTAATTTTCTCCCCTCATACCCTTTTGATAAAAAAAAAAAAATCACAAATGTCAGTAAAAAACAATGAGTTGCAGTTTCATAGAAGTCCTAAAACAAGTAATTTTCCAAAAAATTAACTTCTTGCATTTCTTCATACCTATTTTTTCTCTCAAAACGCTGTCACAGTATGATAATTGCATTGCCCCTAACAGTTTCATATTCCTTCATAATTAAATAAACAGCTTGTAAATTGCAGACCACAAAATGCCTGTGTTCCACTCTCACCTTAAGGGGTTTCCATAGTTACCAAGGACAAGAAGTTTAACCATCCTTTGCCAGACTCGAGGCTATTTGCAGCCTCAACTTTTTATCTTGTGTCTTTTTCTCTTTGTCTCTTTGTTTATTAACACAATGAGGAAGTAATTTGGAGTCAGTTAACCACTACAAATGCGGTGATGCAAAATGGACTCCGGTGTTTTAGTGTGTTATTAGCTGGGTAAGTTTCTCCCAGAAGGTATTTTAGAATAATGCAGACTAGCAATAAAGCCCATAGTTACAAAAGGTTATGAAACACCTATCAAGCACTTCTCCAACTCAGCATGAAATAATTCAGGCCTTCCAGAAGGAAAACACCTTTCTTGTCACAGCATTATGGCATAGAAGTGTTTAGGCGATACCTGTTTTAATTCATATGCCAAAAAGCATCGGTGAAGGTTTTTCATGGCAGCATTAGTGTAGTTCCCTTTCATCTCTCAGTCTTTTCTCTTTTACCTATTACAAAATGCATTTGGAAAAATTGCATTTGTTGAAGCACAGACTTGTTTTTTATACCACTGCCACGGACAATCCTCTGAGTTGTTAATCTCAAAATTATCTTAAAATCTTTCTAAATTACTTCAAATTTTACCAGACTGTTTCTGTTGCCAAAGTATAAAAACCACTTCTGATCCACAACTTCATTATATGTTCATCAAACTAAACTATTTTCCTCTTAGAGTTTATATTATCTACTGAGGTCAAGAGCTCAGCAAGGCTTAAGGGATGATTTGTATGGGTAACAAGAGTATTCTTTAGCATTAGCATGGTCTGTGCACAAATGCACATACTGTAATTTAGGAAAGGATGTTTTGGGCTTTAAAAACGAGACTCCACTTTTTAAAGATTAGGATGAAACTATCTTAAGAGCAAGTATATGCTCTCATTGCCTTTTTTGTTGTTTTTGTTGGTGCTCTTCATTGTACTGGGACATTTGTATAGGCATTCTTAGACTATGTGGTCTTCTGATCTGACATTTCCTATATCTGTTTTTACAGTTTTTGTGAGTAGGGGAAAAATTTAGAAAGGAATCAGGGATTCCATCAGTCTCACACTTCTTTGCCTTTGTATCTGAAAAGACACAGCATTTTAACATTTTATGTACTTAATGTGCAGATTTTTGCTTGGTGCTCTGAAATGCTGCAGTATGTTGTTGAAAAGGATGTTAATTTATACAATGTAATGCTTCCTTGTAAAAATATTTATAATATTTACCAAGCAAAGACTAGTTTGTTTGACATGATGTATCACTGTAGTTTACATGTTGTCTTAAATCACTACTAGTCTGCTAAATACAAGAAATGCTACAGTGTTTCGAAGTAATGACCCCAGTGTGACAGGAGTGAAAATTGCACTGTTATAGAGCAGTGCTTCAGAATGTAAAGTAATTTTTATTAAGGGTTGTTTTTACTGTAATTTTGTTGTGGTTCACTGATGCTTTCCAAATGGGGATTTGTGATTTTGCTTTGATAATAAACCAAAAAGGGATTAAGATAGCATTCTCTCAGTAGCTGCAGATATACTGTGTTTTAATTGTTGCTCACTGAGGTATTTCTGGCATAAGATAGTGAAATCCTAAAGGCATTCCTTAAGACTTCTCGTATATCATGGTTGACACATGAGATGTAGTGACATGCTGCTGTAATTAAGGCAATTTTCTTATCAGAGTTATTGTAAAATTCTTTTGCACTGTTGTGGTTTAACCCCAGTCAGTAAGTATGCGAGGTGAGGGTGAGGGAGAGAACTTGAAGAGTGAAAATGAGAAAATTCATGGTTTGAGATGAAGACAGGTTAATAGGTAAAGCAAAAGCCACGCACACAGGCAAAGCAGAACAGGGAATTCATTCACCACTTGCCATGGGCAGGCAGATGTTTGGCCATCTCCAGGAAAGAAGGGCACATGTAACAGTTACTTGGGAAGACAAAAACCACCACTCAGGAAATTTCCTCCCGTCCCCTCATTCTTCTTGCCCTAGCTTTCTCTACTGAGCATCACGTCATATGGTGTGGAATATCCCTTTGATCAGTTGGGGTCAGCTGTCCTGGCTGTGTCCCTTCTTGTGCACCCCCAGCCTACCCCCTGGTGGGGTGGGGTGAGGAGCAGAAAAGCCCTTGGCTCTGTGTAAGCCCTGCTCAGCAATAACCAAAACGCCCCTGTTCACTTTTCAGCACAAATCAAAAACAGCCTCATACTACCTACTATGAGTAAAATTAACCCTAACCCAGCCAAAACCAGAACAGCTACAGTCATAGAGGTACTGTTTCCTCCTACATGAATATCTGCCCAGAAAAATATAGATCAAACAAATAACAAAGGGTCAGAGAAGCTGTGTTTGATCAACTGAATTAATCGAGAAAAGCGAAATGGGATTTGAAGGACCCGAGGGGTCAGTGATGAGGTAGAAAACCTTTTCACATTCACATAATTGGTTTGAATCAAGCCCAAGTCAATACAGAACAAAAATTCCTAATGTCTACATGGGGTCTCAAGAAAATGAATCCAAATTAACTTTGAAAAGGGACTAGCTAAACTACATTACATTCTTTTATGGACACCCTTAATTGAAATTACAGTGGCCTTGATTCAATTTAGCTTAAATTAAATTCTAAATAAGAGTGTCCACACAAAGATTTAATGCAATATAATTAACCCACTTTAAAAGTTAATTCCAATTAGATTTCTAGACTGTTTCTGGGTGGATTATTACCAGGCTACATTGTGGTGGTTTTTATGAAAGAATATAAGTTACTTCATTGTGAATAGCTCATAGATTGCTCCTATTTGTATCACTGTGATTAAGACTATTTTGTCATCACACTTTGAGTGACATGCAGGAACAGGCAATAAAGAAACCCAATAATTCACCTTAATAAAAACAAGTACATACTAAAGAAATAGCCAGTGCATTATATCTGATGTTGCCTAAAAAATTAGACAGTGTTATGAATTGTACTGTGGATACAAGTGCAAACAACACTCGGGACTAAAAGACTATCTATAAAGGCACATACCAGACTGACTTAGTTTAACACACCGTAAAACCTCTTAATTTCCATCTAACATGAAAATATTTTTTCATGGACCAATGTGCACTTAAAAACTCATTTTAAAAATGTCTATTTCATGTCCATTTCTGTTACCTGAAATTAAGGTGAAAATTTTAAACCTTAGGAATACATGAGAGAGGAAATATGGAATCATGCTGGAAAATGAGGAGGGTGAAATAAAGTTGTTTTCTGTATAACAAAATGAAAGAAAGAAAGAAAAGGCTGAGTGAATCAAACTCATCCTTGATTGAACTGCCCTGAAATCAGTGGTGATTCAGGAGGATTGAATGTGTCCAATCACAATTAGGTCTTTCAGGTCAGTGTCTTAGTGATTCATCTGAGTCTTTAAAGGCTTGCAGAAAAGGAACTGGGAAGTATCTGTGGTACAGCAATACCCACTGTGCCTCCTGCACTTACATGCTTCCAGGGGCATCCCAACTGTGTCCCAGAGTGAAACATGCAAAGAGGAAGAAGAATTTTGCACAGTGAGTATTTTGATTTATCTGGTCTTATGAGTAATCAGTTTGCATTGCAGGGCTGTCTGCTTTGCCCTCTGCTTTATTTAACTAAAAATAGAATACAAGTCAAACAGAACAAAGCTGCTGGGCTTTGAAACCTCCCAGGTTTTTAGTCATTATTACAATGGCTCCCTAAACTGTTGTGGAAACTCATTTAAAGTCCTATAAGAGTGAAAAGGGAAAACTGATTTTTAAGAATGGGGGGGGGAAAGATACACAGCTATATAGTTGCAGTGAAGGATTTTCACTGCAAAACAGTCTGTTTAAAAAAATCAAAACAAAACAAACAACCAACAACAACAACAACAACAAAAAAACCCCAAAACCCAAAACCAAACAGCTCAGGAGCCAAGCCAAGAGAGGAAACAAAAAAAAAATAAGATTAGGAAAAGAAAGATAGGAAACTGTAACCCAGTTTTCTGATTTTGCATGATGATTTTTGCAATGCTAAGGGTGTTCCTTTATTGGTGGTAAAGACGTTCAATGGAGAACAGAAATGGTGTCATTATACCCTATATGAGCAGGGAACAGCATGTGAAGGATTTGTACTTCTCTGGAACTGAAAGCTCTTGTCCTCAGAGGTTCAGCCAGGTGGAAAGCAATTTCAGGACAGAGAAGGCTGTGGGGGAGCAGGAGAGTATGGTGAATGAATCCTGAGCAATGTGGTCTCATCAGCCCAACCCTCCACAGCCATATGGAGGACACGCACCTGAGGCTGCAGGAGCATTTGCCGAGCAGATGTTGGTAGAGCATTTCTGACCCCAGTGGAGCTCTCTGCCCACAGCTCTGTCTCTGTTCTGAGATGAGGGTTTACCCTCATGTGGTTCAGTGTTTTTTTGGAGCTGAAACAGATTGTGTGTTTGTCTCCTGGTATCTACACTGAAATTCCCTTGGCTTCCTCTGCTGGCATTGCTGCCAAAGGGGGATCAGTCTCAGGCCCTGAGAGCGTTCAGAGTTCCTGAAAAGAGAGTCAAAGGAGTCGCTTCTGCATAAGGTCATCCTGGGATTTCAACCTGTTTTTATTGCTGTACTCTATGCTTTGTTCCATACAGAAATTATTTTCATTTTTCCGGTGCTGATACTACTGGAAGAGGCTTCCCAGCATAATTAGCTGCTTGATACACCTAGCTCCTCTTCAGGCATTTGGAAACCTGCCATTTAATTTGCAACTGCAGAGTGGCTTGTTTACTGAAAAATCTGGATAACTTTGTAAAGGGTTTTCCTGTCAAACACCTCTTTTAAGAGGGTGTTATGTACAGTATACATAACTGTGCTATATAAAGTGAAGCAAAGATGCATTTTCTGCATTCATCCACATATTCAGGTCTTGGGCCTCCAACATGGAAGCCAGAGGACAAGAAGGATATGGCACTGTTGTAGCGAGTCCAGAGGAGAGTCATAAAGATGACCAGAGGGCTGGAGCACCTCTCCTATGAAGACAGGCTGAGAGAGCCTGGAGAAGGCTCTGGTGAGACCTTTCAGCACCTTGAGGTGCCTATAAGAAAGCTGGAGAGGGACTTTTCCAAGGGCATGTAATGACAGGACAAGTGGTAATGGCTTTTAAAAGAAAATTACAAGGTTTATATTGGATATAATTAATTTTATTTATGATGAGGGTGGTGAGACACAAGTTGCCCAGAGAAGTTGTGGACACCCCCTCCCTGGGCTAGTGGAGGGTGTCCCCTGCCAATGGCAAGGTGGTTGGAACTACATAGTCTTTAACATCCCTTCAAAGCCAAACCACTCTGATTTTGTGATGATTTGTCCTCTTGAAAAAGTTGTAAAAACTGGTCTGAGTGCTTCTCATCCTGAAATTTTCTCGCACATTGCTGAGGGAGAGTTGTGATGATTTAACTGTGATGTACTTGTGATGATTTAATATTACTGTGATAGTTTAATCACTTGATATCTGATAGATTCTGTCTATATTTTCAGTGCAGTGACATACAGCATCACAACTCATTTTTCAGTGGCAGATGTACAGCACCAACCGATGTGTGTTAGATCATACTGTATCATAAGCCATATATTGGGATAAAGCCACGGCTTTTGCACTGTGCTGCTCCACTGCTGAGTTATTCATAGATCCACAGACTAGATAGACAGCTAAGTATGAGTTGCCAACAGCAACTAAACTGCCTGTGATCCAGCTAAGGGTCACTGGAGCTTGGGAAAATATCTTTGCCACCTGCCATACCTCATTAGGCAGATCTTTGGGAATGGTGTAGAAGTTCTCCTTTGTAATCAAAGACCACTGTTACAGCAAAATCCTTCATAGATAAGAGTGAGTATAGTCACTTTAACAAAGAGAGATCGCAACACATCAGTCCTGAGACCTAATTATAAGAAAAATAAAAAAGCAAATTGCAGATTCCGTTACAGTGCCTATAAGGAAGAGACCACGTTTGGCAAAGATACCTTTAAATAGCATAGCTACTGCATCTTTCAAGCTGTCACTAAGGAAAGCTGCACTCTGCATAGCTGCAGAGGTAGATTAGCTTTGTCATTACCTTCATCTTCTGCATTGGATCTTGCAAGGGCAGTGCCTTTCACTCAAAGGAAGATGTGCAGTCCATCAGGTAAACTATAGAGAGCAGGACATGCCTATCACATATTTGATGAAAGATTTTATGAGTTCTGTGGAAATAGAAAACATAGCACATATACATGTATGTATGTTTCCATGACCAAAAAGAGAATATATATTACTCTACTAAAATAAGAAATGATGTATTCCTTGGTAATTAGAGCAATGCCACAGACAGACTTAAGGTCATGTTTGGTAATGCATTTAATTGTATGGTGCCTGGGGAACTGTCAGTGGAGTAAGGAATTTCTGAGCATTTTAAACTACGTTTTAAATCTATACAGCAGAGGGCACTAGTGTTACTGAGTTGACCATAGAGTTGATATTTTGGTACTAGAAGAATGAAGGGAAAAAATAATTTAGAAAACAAAGAGTTGTCATCAAAGACTAAAGAAGCTAGTTGATGGTCTGTGTTCTGCATGGGGATTTGTAAAGCTAAACCTTCATGTGTCTCTTGTATAATAGAAAGATATTGAATAGCAAATTACTCTAGTACAGAGTTCCAGATGGGTCTTTATGTAAAACCCATTGCAATATTTCCATAATGGTCTTCAAGGCTTTAAATGAATTTTCCACTGTGGTTTTGTGCTAGTTATTTTATTTTTTTTTTGCCAGGGTATTTATGATTTAATATTACCCTGATGTGAAAGGACTGCACCAAGACTTTTTGAATACTTAAGTTCTGAGCTGTGGAAAACCACCAGTATAAAAGAAAGGACCTTTCTAAAACATTCCTACTGCCACCTGGAATCTCACTGCATGAGGTTAGCCTCATGCAAAGCTCACCAGTTGGAAGTGAGGGCTTGCAAGGCATTGCCTGGCATATTATCTGCTGGGAATGATGGCTTTTCTGAATCATCAACTGTGCTGTACTTTAGCAGCACCAAGCCCAGTTATATGGTCTTACTCTGTGTTTTGATTCCTGTACTCCCAAGGAAGAAGGAGGGTGGAGGGGGTAAGTCTAGTCTTGGAAATAAATCCAAAGTTAGATCAAATGGTTGCTACAAAAGCTAAGATTTTCTCTCCCTGCCTCCCAGAACACGTTCCAGAGGAATGGCAATATGTATTGTGCTATATATTAAAGGTGATACAGCTTAGACACAGAAAAATCAAACACACCAACAAATATTGAAACATATCTAGGACTTTCTATCCTCATCTCACAAAATGGCGATCCAGCCTTCAAAATCGTACACTCAGAGCAGCTAATAAGTAGACAGTGACCAAGCTTTTATTTGAAGTACATGCAGATTTGAATTTTGCAGAAACCTGATGGTTGAGAATTCCCTGAGGGTGTTTGATGGATTGTAGTTCTGAGCCATATGTTTGATTGAGACATTTCTAGCATAGGACTGAGGAAAAAGGTAAATGTAAAAGCTGTGGGTAATTTTGTCCTTCAGCACAAGGAAAAAGCTGTTCTATGTCACTGATTCATTGTTTGAGTTAATAGCCAAAAATGGGATGAATTTAGGGAATTTATTTTAAGAAGACAAAAGCTTTTTATTTAAAAGAAGAGAAAAAGAAGCTTTTTACAACTGAGACATGAAAACATCTTGGTTTGAGTTGAATAATTCTTTGCTAATCTGTCTCATAATTGGATAATTTATTTTCTATAATGAAGTACTGTATTCAAGTAAAATATTTTTATTATTTGTTAAACCATGGTGCATATATGTAGTGATGGAAAGGGAAGATTTTCTGGTTAATATAGTAGATGAAGGGAATGGTGGGAGATGCAATCAAGCTGAGGAAGTTGGAAGTGGTAGGAAGTGCCTTGAAGTTCTTGAGGCTTGGTTTAGCATCATTAGTTTTATGGATGCTGGCAAAGAAGCAACTGAATGGAGCTTGTGCATACAGTGGTTGATGTTGAGGACACTTGCTGTCTCATGACCTTTCTGTCAAAGTTTAGCCCCTGCCAGCAATTAAGCACCACACAGTTGCTCACTAATTCCTCAAGTGGGATGGGGAGGATAATCGGGGGGAAAAATTAAACTTGTGCATTGAGATAATGACAGTCAGTGAGACAGGAAAGGATAATAATAACAATAATAACAATAACAATAATAATAAATCAAAAGAAGTGATGGGCAGCACAATTGTTTACTGCCTGCTAAACAGTGCTCAGCTAGTTCCCAAGCTGCAACACCCCCCTAGCCAACTCCCCCAGTTTCTATACTGATCATGACATCACCTTTGACCAGTCTGGGTTGGCTGTCCTGGTTATGGTCCCTCCCACTTTGTGCACTACCTCACTGCAAAACATGGGAAGTTGAAAAGTCCTTCACTTAGTATAGACATTATTCAGCCACAACCAAAACAGTCGTGTTGTGTGTTAGCAACATTAATTTCTAATTCTAAAATTCATGGATCACAGATCTTTAGCGATGTTTGTTGGTCTTTTGACCAGCACAGACAGATTGTTCTTCATAACAGTGCAAGAAAGAAGGAAAACAGGTCTTTTTCACACCCTTTTTACATATAGTTTTAGTAGTTAGATTTTTGATACAAGGGAACTTGAATTTTAGTGATGCGTTTTTGATAGTGATTTTCCTTATATTGTGTTCACCATCTTTGAAGAGTTAAGTAACCTTGTAAACCTGTTGTAAAAAGGACAGTGTGTACAGCAGCCACCCTTCATCTAATCTAGGACCTTATTCTAAACCCACAAAGCCCTTGTTCAGAACTACAGTTGCTGGCAGAGGGAGAGGACGGAGAGCAGATCTAACGCTTACAGCCACAGGGCTCTCCAGAGTCCGTCCTGTGACTGAAGTGTAAGCCACAGAGTTGGTTGAGTGACTTGCTCAAGGTTGCAAAACACATTAGTTTCATGAATCTTTCATAACAAGAATGATTTTTTATAAATAGCACTACAGAGCAGATCAAACAGGTACAGCCCAGGCTTTCCAATTGCAATTCATAAGTTTTTAACCATTATATTGGCTTTCTCTGCAGAAAATTATTAAAAGTGAGATGAGAATAGTTCTCAACCTTTATAACAAGGTGGTTTTCTTTTAAAATGCATAAATGAAGTCTCAAAAACACATTGTCTGAATATGTAATTACTGAAAAAAATGCTTTTGTTAAATGAATTGCTGTGAGATGCAAATTAATATTTTTTTCTGGGTTTTTTGGTTGTTTTTTTTTTTTTTAAGAAAGATAGTTTTGGGTTCTCTTTTGGGTGTTTTACACAAAATGAATCAATTCAGAGCCTGGAGTTGAAAACATTGCCTTATAGTCTTTTGTTTTGCTGAATACATATATTATGCATTTGGGTGTTCTAGGTTATAAATATGCTTTAAACTTGCTGTAATTTATATTTGGCTGAATTGTAGGAAATTTCATTAATCGCTACAGCAGAGGGACCTTGCACTGATCAGCAAATTGAAAATGAACTGAGGGCTGGGGTCTTTAAGAACTAGCACAAATGAATAAGTAGTGAAATTCTTAAAACAGCAATGTTTATTTGTAGGGTACAGGTCTTTTTTTCCCTTCTGGTAAGATCTGTGGAAATTTTTTTGTGGTGCCAATGAAGCTGCCAGCCCTGTAGCTGCAGAGATATTTTTCAGCATTTAAAGGGCTATTCTTATTTCTGTGTTCAGCACACATTTACTAATGAGTGTTTCTCTGCTGCTGGTGCCAAACAAAAGAGTTGAGGAGGAAATATCATGAAATTGGATGTTGCTGTTTAACGGTAGGGAAAAAATGATGCCCAGCATGTTTATTTTGTATTTTATTTCTTTTTAAATTTGAAATAGGCAAGATTTTGCCCTGTCATTTGCATGACCTGCTACATTCAGTATTAAAGGCTTTACTTCTAGTTAAACACCCATGTAGGCATCATGTTATACAGACAAAGATTTTGACCCATACAAAACAGGAGTCTCCACTTGCTCTTCATATTATCTGTTGTCTTGTCTTATAATGTATCAAGAAAGTTAATACCTTGAATATTCCAGTGATTGCTATCTTACTCAGTTTTGCCTTTTCAATGCCCTTGTCACTTCTTTCAACTCTCCCCTCAAGTCAGAACCTTTCCCAGCTACATGCATTGTATAAGCAGGAAAAGCTACTGTCTGGATTTGCCTTGTGTCATGGCCAATTACAGCTGAAATACCTGCATAGCTGTACAGGAAACAAAATAGCAGAGTTCCTGTGCTTACATGGAGTTTCATGAAATTGGTAGAGTTGACTCCCAAAATTTTTGCTTAGAGAGCACAGCTAAGTACTTGGAATTAATTTATGTTCTCCTTCTTCTTTCTTTTTTTTTTTTTTTTTTTTTTTCCTTCAGGCCATTCAAACTCCAGAAGGACCAACACCAAATAAATTATGAATGTTGAACAAGATGACCTTACATCCACAGCAGATAATGATAGGTCCTAGGTTTAACAGGGCCCTATTTGACCCCTTGCTTGTCGTGCTGTTGGCTCTTCAGCTTCTTGTGGTGGCTGGTCTAGTGAGGGCTCAAACTTGCCCTTCTGTTTGCTCCTGCAGCAACCAGTTCAGTAAAGTGATTTGCGTCCGGAAGAATCTGAGAGACGTGCCAGACGGCATCTCCACCAACACCCGGTTACTCAATCTCCATGAGAACCAAATCCAAATCATTAAAGTTAATAGCTTCAAGCATCTGAGGCACCTAGAAATCCTGCAGCTCAGCAGGAATCACATCAGAACAATCGAGATAGGGGCTTTCAATGGTCTGGCCAATCTCAACACGTTGGAACTCTTTGACAATCGTCTGACCACTATCCCAAATGGGGCTTTTGTATACTTGTCAAAACTGAAGGAGCTGTGGTTGAGGAACAACCCCATCGAGAGCATCCCTTCTTATGCTTTTAACAGGATCCCTTCTCTTCGGAGGCTGGATTTGGGGGAATTGAAAAGGCTTTCGTACATCTCAGAAGGTGCCTTTGAAGGTCTGTCCAACTTGAGGTATTTGAACCTTGCCATGTGCAATCTTCGAGAGATTCCCAACCTCACCCCGCTTGTAAAACTGGATGAGTTAGATCTTTCTGGGAATCACCTGACTGCCATCCGGCCAGGTTCTTTCCAAGGCTTAATGCATCTTCAGAAATTGTGGATGATACAGTCCCAGATTCAGGTGATAGAAAGGAATGCTTTTGATAACCTTCAGTCACTTGTAGAGATCAATCTGGCACACAACAATCTAACACTACTGCCTCACGACCTCTTCACACCACTCCGCCTAGAAAGGATCCACTTGCACCACAATCCTTGGAACTGCAACTGTGACATCCTTTGGCTTAGCTGGTGGATTAAAGACAAGGCACCCTCCAACACTGCATGCTGTGCCCGCTGCCACACACCTCCCAGTTTAAAAGGAAGGTACATCGGCGAGCTGGACTTGAATTACTTCACGTGTTACGCTCCGGTCATAGTGGAGCCACCAGCAGACCTCAACGTCACAGAAGGGATGGCTGCAGAGATGAAATGCCGGGCATCCACCTCCCTGACCTCTGTTTCGTGGATTACTCCAAATGGATCTGTTATGACACACGGAGCGTACCGAGTCCGGATCGCGGTGCTCAGCGACGGCACGTTGAATTTTACCAAGGTAACTGTGCAAGACACGGGTTTGTATACATGCATGGTGAGTAACTCTATTGGGAATACCACAGCTTCTGCCACACTGAATGTGACTGCCCTGGATAACCCTGGTTACACATATTTTTCAACTGTCACGGTAGAGACTGTGGAACCTTCTCAGGATGAGGCACAGACCACAGAGCAGGTTGGGCCCACACCAGTTACCAGCTGGGAGACCACGAACATGACACCCTCACTCACTCCACAGAGCACAAGGTCGACAGAAAAAACATTCACCATTCCTGTGACGGACGCAAACAACGGTATCCCAGGAATAGATGAGGTTATGAAGACTACCAAAATCATAATTGGTTGTTTTGTGGCTATCACTCTCATGGCTGCTGTGATGCTGGTAATTTTCTACAAAATGAGGAAACAGCATCACCGGCAGAACCATCACGCTCCAACGCGGACTGTAGAGATCATTAATGTGGATGATGAGCTTACAGGTGACACGCCCATAGAGAGTCACTTGCCCATGCCAGCAATAGAGCATGAGCACCTAAATCACTATAACTCTTACAAGTCTCCTTTCAACCACACAACAACAGTTAACACAATAAATTCAATACACAGTTCAGTGCATGAACCGTTATTGATCCGAATGAACTCAAAAGACAATGTACAAGAGACTCAGATCTAAAACATTTATGACATTATGGGGAGGGGGTGGGGACAACAATAGATGGTTTATAAAACAAATGACACAAATGACTGGGCTAAATCTACTGTTTCAAAAAGTGTCTTTACAAAGAAAAAGAAATTTATTTATTAAAAATTCTATTGTGATCTAAAGCAGACAAAATTATGTGTATTCCTCAGAACCTGGTTTTGCTGCACTTATTTACCCTCCTCGTTCCCTTTTTCCTCCCCAACCTACCCCGATTCCCATTTGCCATATTTTTCATAGGAGATCTTGATTCCCTAAAAGAACTGGTCTAGGAAATTTTGTAAGAATTCTGTTACACTTTGGGAATTTTTATGGTGAATTCTAGTGGTGAGATTTGGTCTATTTTATCACTTTTTCTCTTTTGTTTTCTCATGAATTTTTGAAATTATTCAGTAGAGAATGGAATAATAACAGCAACTTTACAAGTGGGAAAAACAAACAAAACTTTTTTTTTTTTTCCATGTAATGATTTGCTCTGTATTTACCAAAAGCACCATTCTGTGAAAAGATGGAAGACAAAGTTAAAAAATAACAACCAAAAACCCCAAGAAATCAATTTACCTGTGAAAACCTATCATCTTTTAAACAATTCTAGAACCAGAATTTGTAGTTCAAACACTAAACAAAGATTATAAATAAAATATCGGGTTTTTTTCTGTACTTGGTTTAGCTCATTTTTAGCGTGGCTTTAATCTTCAGAATTTATTAAAATTCTTATGGTATTCTGCTGTGATGGTCCAAAATACAATAACTTTAAAGGGAATCATCAAACCATTTTGGATCATTACTGAAGAATAGCATAGTTTTCATTTATTTTATGTAAGCAGCATACTGGCAAACAAGGGTGTTTGATTTTTAATGCGAGATTAAGATCACTCCTTCTAACGGTGTTTTCAGTTATTTGTTATATTTCAAGATGTATTTCCCAGTGCCAGGAAGGGGTTTTGCTGGGCCTTTCAGTTACCATTGAATTTATTAGACAAAGCTGAAAAGTTTGTTCTGGTTTTATTTTTTTATTTATAACCGTCAATAAGGTAAATTCATCTCTATATCAAAGTTTGTGATTTCCAGTTTGGCTGTTCTGCTACTTCTAGGGACGTAAATATGAAATATGCTCAGCTATATACAACACCTTTAATCAGAGCTGTCTCCTTATGTGCAAGATGCAACCAAAATGCTGTTAACTCTTAGGAAGATGTCCAAGGATTTTGGTTATAAAAAGCAGAAAGAAAAAAGTCAGCCAGACCTGAGGAGAGCATAGGTTACTGTAATTTGTATGACTGTTGACTCTCTGTAGGGTAACTGGTTTACATCAATTTATGCTCAGAGTAATTTACCAATAGGAAATGTATACCCTTTTCTATTTATATATGTTCTTTGGATTTAGCCTGTTGGTATAGGAATGGTGTATACCTTGCATGCTGAAAGCTAAAATGAAGGCTTTGCATAAGAATACCAGCTTCAGGACACTGTGTTCTTCCAAGTAGAAGTTCTGCCAAATTAAACTACTTTATGCATTGGCAAGAGACTAGGAGGATTGTAAGAGAATTTAGATTAGGAAAGAAATCATATATAGCATCTATGAATGTCTTTTCACCTGTTTTATTCCTTAACCACCCTCACCGTGAGTTTGCAGGGTCGAGTGCCAAGTAAATAATGTTCTTAATTCTTACTAAATTCTCTTTGGAGTACGTAACAGCATGCAGGATGGAGACCTTACTGAAGAGTATATTTGTGTTCTGGAAATTCAAGAAGGAATTTCTACTAGGTTGAAGGGATTAATAACTCTTTCTGGATACACAGTTCTCAAGGTTGCAAGTGAATATTGTAGTAAGAAGGCCCGATTTAAAGAGGGCACAGTGGAGACAGGTGACAGTGAATAACACCCTGCAAGGAGTCCGATACGTATAATACAGAATGTAACTCAAAGTTCTATAATAATCTCAAAGAAACATTTGGCAAGACATTATCCTTTGATGTACTACATGAAAAATAATATCTACTCTGAGGGAATTTTAATAGAGGACAAAGATGGACTTGAATGTAAAATGTTGCGGTTGTGATTCCTAACTTTGCCTATTTCTTCGAAGTGCATTAGAGCATTTTGTTGGAGATGTCTTTTAAGCCTTTTGAGAGCATCTGTACAGAAACACTGCAGTTACACATCACTGTTTGTACTTTTCCATCTGAGTAGTAACATTATGTCCATGACCAACATTTGTCTGAAAATTGAAAAAATTCTTTCCAGGAAACCTAAATCTGGGCCATCTGTATTCAACAGGTTTATGTTAAATATATATGGCTACTGTCTAACCAGTATCTTTAAGGGCATTTATGATCACTATGTTTTTTTTTAAATAGGTCATTCTTACTAACTCCTAAAGGTTGTACGTAGAAGGCTTAAAAAAAAAAAAAAGAAAAAGCTTTTGCCAAGTGGGACACTGGGTCAGTGACAATCTTTGGAGTAATATAAAGTATTATCAGTGACTGTTTTAAACAATATATACAATTTTACTGAGTGTTAACCTGGTTTTACTGGCTAATCAAAAAGAAAGAAAATCAGATTTCTCTGCTTGCTCGTAATAAGGATAAAGAAAAAGCATTTTGGTGTGTTTGGTTGGGTGAGTATACATGTGTTATGTGGAAGCCATACTAATTATGATTTTTCCAGCATCCTCCTTGTTCATCTTGGAACCACGGAGATTATTTCTGACTCCTTCCTACATCAATAAAACACCCAGTACGTTCACGGATTAATTAAATACCAGATCTAGAGAACATCAAAGTTAAAATTATGAACTGAGCTCTGCAACAAAGTGAGAGGCGTGCTATGCTCTCTTGTTTTGGTACTCAAATCACATGCCAATGCAGCCTGTTACTGCTCCAGGGACTACCACATCAAGAGGGAGGCCTGGGTCTCCTCTATGGCAAAGGACAAATGATAGAAAGCTCTAATGACATTTCTCTTACAGGTGACCACTATGTAGATGGTGTGTGGTGGGGAAAAAAATTGTGATCCTAATTATGAGATATCACTTTCTGACAGGCTCCTGAGAAAGGGTGAAATAGTCTTCAGTTCATTCAATGGAGTTTTAAGATGTTTGCCTGCTGTCCTGTACGAACTCAAAGTGCAAACCACTTTTCTTTCTGAACTGTTGTTAAGTCCTGCTATATACAGAAATGACACGTGAAAGGCAAAGCAAGTGAGTTCCATTCAGTTCACCATATGAGCCATACATTTTATTTTACTTTGAAAATGGCTGTGTATGAAAATTATGACAGTATTTCTTTTTCTAAAATATGTATTTTTTTAGAAAATATTCTAACGCACGAAAATGATATGTAATGGTTTCAAGATTCTCTGTCCCCACTGATGGCATTATGTGTTGGTTACAGCATTAGAGAAAAGATAGCTAAATTAATATTGTACTTAATTGTACTAGCCTCATAGTGGTGTGAACATATTTAGTAAGAACTGTTGCAAGCTTTTATATGTCACGTATGACTGTTACTATAGTCCTTTCAGTGAGGAGAGTGGAAAATCTTTTCAACTTCTTTGTCATTCTCTAAGCCTTATATTTCCTTTTTTTTTTTTTTTTACATGAGGTAAGTGCTGCATCATTGAAATTTTCACTTTTCTTCTAAGTACAGGTGGTGAAGATCTAGGAAATGTTAGGAACCACCTTGCAAATTAATACCAGAAAAAGTAAATGAAGAAATGCTTTATCCTTGTCTTCAAGATATAGTAAGAAGAGTTAGATTTTAGCATCCAGGTTTGGTTTTTGATTTGCTTAGTGGAACTATTTAACATTCTTTGTCTTATTTGTGCAGAGGAAACCCCAAAATATTAATTCCAAACTTGCACCTTAAAGTCAGTCTGCAGTTAATCTGAAGGTAATGGCAACCATTTTTTGTAATGGAAGTGGTGTTATGTAACAGTGTTCTAGTACATTAAAATCCAGAGCTGTCACTACTGAAATAGCAAGAGTTTGTTAGCAGATCTTGGGAAACCTAAACAGTAAATCAGCAGTTTCTGTTGGACCTGCAGCCTCATCTGCAGGGTGCCCCGTGGAAACACTGTGGTCATACGTTGGTTGAAGCTGGAAGAGCAAAGCAGGGAAGGTGAGCTTTGAGTTGGGAATTGCATTATTGCCTGCTTCCCTCTCAAGCATAGATGCACATGTAATCAGAGTGTAATACCTCAACTTCAGACATGCAGTATATGTCTAGAAATGAGGCAATTTTTAAATTATTTTTTTAAAAATCACATTTAATCACAAGTAGGCTTTAAAGCTTAGTGCACTCTAAGCTACTTAAAACTTGAAGAATAAAAAAAGCCAAGAGATCTACAGTGTGAGTTTTATACAAACAGCATGGTATATTGACATAATGGTAATGCTCATTTGAAGCAGCCTGGGAAATTTTTTTTCCATATGAAGAACTCTAATAAGGCAAATGAGATATGTAGTTCAATAGCTACACGCTATTTGCTTCGGTAGAATAAGTCATTATTTTCTTAGGAGAGATCTGTTAAAATATTGTTTTTAATTTGTCTTGGTTTTAGTCCTTGCTTTCATACATTTATAACTTAAATATAGACTGTCTGTTAATTGCAATACCCTCTAAAGAGCTGAATCAATGAACCATGATTGACTTTTGTAGGAGAATTCATCCCTATATTGTAACTCCAGTGAGGTACAGAATTTTGGAATGAGAAGACACTGAAATGATGATATTTTATAGCTGTCTTTTTATGGCTATTTTGTAAAATAAGAAAGAAGAAAATGAATTCTGTAATTTTTGACAACTTTGAAAACCAAATCTTATGTAAAAATAGGAAACACTACTAAATAAATAGAAGAAATCAAACCATTATTGGACTTGAAAGTAAAAGTAAGATGTAATGACTAAAGCAATACATGGAAGTCACGTATCCCAGATAACCTTTACATTTTTTCTAACAATTTGCAAATTTGAGTTACTTTTCTAATATCATTATGCTTTTGAAAGGATTGTGGCTACCCTATCTAAAGTTTTCTGTATCCTTTAATTTTGGTGTACGTGGATCAATCTGGGCTTTCAGCTCTGGAAGTTTCCCAAGCCACACGAAGGAGTTGCCAGTTAAGTCATCCAAATTCCACTCATTAGAAGTTCAAGTTTAGTAATCTAACATGGCATGGCTTATGCAGTGAAAGTTTCCATAATTTGTTTTGTCATCTACAATATATGATTCCTAGCTTTGAGAAGGTGGGTTTGCAAGGATCATGTTTCCATCAAATTTAAAATATAAATTGCATTTGCATTTTATTTTAGTAAAAGCCAGAATATTTCTATTAACTGGAAAAGCACTTCTGTTCTTCTCACATTAACTCACAGTTAAATGTAAATAAATTTCAAAAATATCCCAAATGGAAAAAAGAAACTACATCTTGGAATGCCATGTGTGCACACTACTGTCTGTATATGTGTATTATTTAAAAAGCAATTCTACACATGACATTAAAGGATTAAAAGAAAAAATGTATAAAAGAGAAAGATGGAATAAATGAGCTGAGAGAGAATCTAGTAAGATGGAACTGCAGTTAGTGGACCACAGAATTAATCCAACCACTATGACTAATTTAATTCTGTAACATGTAATTCAGCTTGATTTAATTTTCTCAGTTAATTCCTCAAAAGGACGGTTAGCTGTCTGAGCAAGGTGGTGGGATTCCAAGTTCTGGTTTTGACAGTACCCACATGATATCTAGCAGGTTTTCCTTTTACTTGTTCTCCTTGGTTTGCCATTTCTGCCTAGCTGTTCAGTTATAATTCTTGGAGACTGTCTTCCTGAGGCACTCATCTCCCCAGCGTGTCTTGGGACTGAATTCAGTGGGACTAAAAATGGGTCAATGGAACAAAAGACAGGTCAGTGTCCTAAACCACTAGTTCCTACTGGCTACTGTAAGACAGTTTCACAAATCATTTTTATGTTGTTGGGATTTTTTTAATATTCTGTCTAAGATTAAGGTTGTTGATCATGGGCCATGTGTAAATTTACTATCAGGTTGAAATAGTTTTGTTTGTTTTTTCTGTTGGAACATATCTTTCTTCATGATGAAGTATTTGATCAAATTCTTTGGATATTCAGACTATAAAAGGATTACAAATTATATAAAGATATACTTTTAAAAAAAGAAAATATGTAAAAATGTGCTCGGATTCTGAAAAAGTGAATTTTTTTCTTTTATTGGTTTGGTTTTCGGGTGTTTGGGTTTTTTTAAGAACAGTTTCTCTGCTTGACTCAGCAAAGTCATCATGGACTTACCAGGTGGAATAGAGCAGTTACTGACAAGTTCCATGACTTTTGCCAAGATTTCTATGACAGAGATTCTGCTAATTTATTATTTTTTAAAATATAAATTCTATTGCCTATGTCAGCAGTGTTTCCAGCATGGATACGAGTAATTATTGTTGGAAATATCGTCACCTCTTGTTTCTGCCTGGAGAAACATTGGCTCTATGTGATTATCTTTTCAACTCCCTGCTGCTTTCTGACACTCCTGTGGGGAAGCAATCAGTTCTGTACTGAAAGGGAAGCTTTAGCCCACCTGACACAACAATGAAATAATACAGGCAAGGAGGAATGAAATGAAGTGCAGTGGTGGTGAGGAGAGAAGAGCCCTGAGAAGACAACTAAGCAATTCAAAGAGGAAAAAAAATAAATAGTAAAAAAAGAAAAAGCAGAAGTTGAAAAGGAGAAACTATTCTGTTTTAGAGAATATCCTGTTCTCTCCTTTCTTGCCTTTCTTTTCTTCTCTTCTCATTTGAGGCATTTTGTTTCCTTATATGGCTGGATAACAGTTGAACGCACTGATGAATGCATTCTAAATCCATCACATTGGAAACGGTCTGAGGGATTATTTTTAAAGTTATAAAAAGCAACAATCCTTAGATTGTGTGGGTCAAACCAGTCTAAGAGGACTATTTAGGATATTATGGTATTGTATGAACACACTAAGAGGTTAGTGTAGAAAGAGGTTTAAGTTGGAAATCTGAAAAAAATCCTACTATTCACACCTTATAAAAATAATTTCCCAAGAGAAAAAGTAGAAATTTGCATTCTAGAAGTACCCAGTCGGCACTTTCTACATGTAAAAATCATTTTCACACTAACCTATGACAATGTTAAAATTCTTCCTTAAAAATAATCTGGAGGAAGCACTAAAATGTATAGAAAGGACAAAGTTGGTAGTCATGAGATGTTTAATTCAGCAGGACTCTACACTTCTATCCTCTGGGATTATTTTCAGTAATACATTATTTTTAATTAGGGACTAAGAGGATGTTTATACATACACCCCCCCTTCTTTCCTCAAGTGAATAAAATATTTTTTGTTGGTTAATACAACTTGTAATTTGGTAGTATACTTGTGCTCTTTGTTTTAAGTTGCTTTTTCTTGCCTTTACAAGCAAATATACTTTAAGGAAACGAAACAGAGTCTCGATAGAGTCTCTTTCTATCTAAACATAGCTCGCCTCTGTGAGAATGTTTTTGAAGGAGCAAGATTTATAAGTACTTACTGTTTTCAAATTGGAATAAAATTAAGACCTACAAAAGGACAGGAAGCCCAAAAATGCCTTTCTTACATTGTTTTTTCATGATTCTTTAGGTTTTGGATATGTTTTTTTCCCTCCACTAGTCAAAATTTCTGTGGATTTTATTATGTTTCAAATTATAAGCCTGTTTCCTTGGCTCTACTTACAATGTTAACGTTTTTCTGTACCTTCAGTTTTCACTCAAGGTATTTTCTCAAAATCTGAGCCTTTTAAAAGTGTATATTTTCTCTGATACATGGTTGTAGGCTCTAAACCTGCGTTGCCCTGCCTTGTATCATCCCTACCCTTATGGCAGTATCTGGTCTTATTCACTACCCTGGCAGGGCTATGTAGTTGTATTGCTCTTTCTTTGTAATGGAGAGTTAGCCATAAAGTCATTAGGCATCGTTCCTCCACACAAGCTGTGAAACAGAAGTGAGGAAGAGTGAGACTGACCAGCACTGGGTTCAAGGCTCAACAGCAAAACGCCATGAACTCAATTCATCTCTTGTGTGTATCTCAGCATGGGAAGATATTAGCTCTGAATAGGAGAATACTGCTCTGTCCCCTCTAAAGTTTGGCTGACAACCTTAGTGAAAGGGAAGCTGGTTGTTTTCAGGGGTTTTGGTAAACTGTTTTCTACTGAAACTTTTCTGAAACCTCTTGGTGGTTTAGGTTTCTGCAGTCATATTTTTTGCAAGATTGATGGAGGAGCCACAAGACTGGCATCCAGTCAACATCACTGAAGAACTGGACGGGCCTGTCCTAAAATGGATTCTCCTTTTCTTGAATGACTGCTCTGATAGCAGTTATGGCAGCACATTACTAGGAATGGTGCCAAAATGTTATCGTTATGCAAATCCCTGGCATCTAATCCACTGGTAGAGGTCTGTTGCTCTAGTTTAGTTTTAAAGCTGTGGTCTGACATGTGCTGCTATAACCCTTCAGTAGAGGGAAACACTTTGTTCTTTTAAAATGTTATTTAAGTTCTCAGGGAGTTGTTGGGCTGCGTGCCAAGCCCTTCGCATTGCTCCGCTGCAGCCGGGTCGCAGATTTGCCTTTAAGGGTGCACCAGAAGTGTAAGTTGCCATATCTGCTCGCTTCTGACTGGTCTTCTCTGACAAATGCAATTCTCTGTAAGAACCTTTAAGGCACAAACTCTATTGGACACGCTGTGAACAGACCACAGTATATTCATTATGGGGTAATAAATAGATCTCTTCCTCCTGAGCTTGTTCTGGTTAGCTTTCTATGTCCTCCTTCAAGATTCCATCAGGTGATGTATGTTAGTGCAGCTGCAAAGTGCTAAGAGCCTGTGTTTGGAATGTAAATTATGCAAAAGTGAGTTGCCACTCTATGTCTGTTGTTGAGATACAAACTGCTCTCTGTCAGTCCCTTACAGAAACTTCCCATAGTCGTGGTTCTCTGCAATCCTAAGATAAGATTAATTCTTTTTATTCCATTTTATTTCTCAGGGTGTTTCCAAGGAATGGCACAAGTAATGGCAAGAAGAAAGAAGTTGGTGATTGTTTCCAGGACAGAAAATATTTGTGTAAAGAACACATGGAAAAAAAACCAAACTGTTAGAAGAAATAGAGCAGTCAAGACACAAGAGATTAAAACCAAATATATATGTCTTCCTTTCCTCTATTATAAACACACATACGTATACATTACATATACATAGACACCCCCAGTACACTGCCTTGTGGCTCTTATGCTTTTCAGCAGATCAGCTCTGGAAAGCTGTGCAGATGTGCTGCACTTGTCCTTGTGTGGCTCGGTTGCCCGCTGGCATGGGTGGCAGAGGAGGAAAGTAAGACACACAAAGCTTACACCAGGTGTAAAGGTTCTGGTGTGGGCAGTACGCCGTCTCTGAGGTAAGAGTTGACCCCAGGCATACAGCAGTGAGTCTGAATGATCTGCTGTACAAGGGGAAACTACACATCCTTAGGTATAAACATGGGGAAGAGGTGAAGACTGTCTGCCAGGCAGGACTAGGAGCTAAAGTCACTGAGCAGATCTGTCATAACCAGCATAGCTTAAGCATTCAACTATATTTCTTTGCCTGGCTTTTAACCTTGTCAGGTTGCTACTACTCGACAATAGTTCTAATATCACAGATTCACAGAATTGTAGGGGCTGGCAGGGACC